>JANHGL010017328.1:0-13962 GCA_024611195.1 Ceyx melanurus
GCAGTTAGTTAGAAACTTAAGCTGAAAAGTAAAATCACTGAACAGAATTTACTTGGTTTTCACCCAAACCAGGACAAAGGGCAAGATACATTTTTCTAGTCATGCCAGTTCTCTATGGCACTTCTCTGTTCATACTTCAGAAGACTTTCAGTTTTATAGAAGTGCCTTATCTATTGACAATTGTGATCAATCCTGAGCATAAAAAAATTATTAGGAGAATAAAACATTCCACACCTGAACATAAATTAGAATTTAGGCAAACCAGAATGCTATCTTAAAATCATAAGGTTCTGAGATTATTCAGATTCCTCTTGAAAGGGGAAATTTTATTTTTATAAAAAGCACTTAGTGCTATTTCAGGGTATTACATGATACATCCCATCTTCTTTTAAGTTACTTGAAAAGATTTGGGTCTTATAATAAATATTTTATTCTGTATTTGAAAGGCCTGTTCGGCTGGTTGCCAGATCTCTTCATAGAAAAGAGAAATTTCTGTCTGGAGGTTTATTTTTTCAGTAGTACAACACAGAAGTCCTATCACTGAAGTACAGTGCCACATAGGGGAATTTTTCTCTGTAACTGGCTAAATAGTGGAATAATCAAATACGGGATAAATGCTATGTTACTATTTAAACTATATCAGTAGTGTATATGATAGAAAAGGAAGGATTTGTTTCTGAATGTGGAGTTTTATGTATTTCCTAAAGAAAATAATAGTAACATACATTAAAAAATATAACAAACTCTCCATGCCATCCAATTAATTAGTTATTTCGTCGAAAACTGAAAGTTTTTATACCATTTAATAGGAATTTAACAATCACCAGTTAAGTTTGCATAGCAAAGTGCATACAGTGACTCAAGTTGCATGAGCAAGAAGCTGTCTGAGAAACGGCATTGCAACTTAATGATAATTTTGTTTCTATTTCCCCTGAGACCAGAATCCTTTTTTTTCTTTTGTGCTAGTTATATTAAACTATTCTTGTCACAATAGTTCAGACAAAAAAAAAAACCAAAGCCTCTATACCCTAAAGTGAAGACTTATATTTTTTCCAGTGATATATGACAATTCTAGTTTCTACAACATAGGATTTAGTATTAGGATTTAGTATATAAAGTACAGTAGTTATACTTCTTTAAGAGTTAAGTTTTTGTGATTGCCTGCATTAGTATCAGTAAAAGAACTAAACTTAGTTCAAAATAAATTGCCTTTTTTGAAAATAAACTTATGGCTAGCTAAATCCCCTGCAAACACCAGTAAACATGTTTTTAAACATTTATTAAAATATATGTCAAGCATTTTTTTTTTCTTTTAAATCTTGAAACCTATGCTGAAAACTACTAATGTACTAAAGCATTACTGAAGAATGCTAATTTTGGCATAAGGGGATAATCAGTGGAAAATTTGGAAAGGTAACTCAAAAATTGTCAGAAGATTTTTATTTTTAAGCATTTATAATTGTATTTAATGTGTGTGTTATGTGCCCTGGAGTAAATATATCTCTATAATAAAGGTTTTTTGAAATATGTTTTGGTGTTATTTTTGTTGGGTTTTTTTTTTGTCTGCATTTGGGCCAAAGGTCTGTTTTCTGTAAAACTTATGTCTGTTTTGACTTAAACAGTAATTTCAGCTACTTCACTGTATTGCTTACCAGTTTAAAATAGTTTGCTACATTGTGTATAAATAGCCCCAATAATATTTTGATAGTGACATTATTTTATACTATTAGCGAAAAAGTCTTGCAGGAAAAAGTCATGTATTAAGTAAAACCCATGTTAAAATACCATCATAGTTTAAGGGAACCTAAGTGTAATTCCTCTTATGGTAATTTGTTTTTTTCACATATCTAAACATTATTTATTTTTTTACATTCAGATTCTGAAAATTCTGCAAAGTTTAGTCAAGTGCATGTACTGCACATGTGCTTACACACAGAGGGTTCCTAATTTTGTCATCTTTTTGTCACTATCTTGGTGCTTTGGCTTTCCACACTTTGACTTCTGCTGCTTCACATTCGAGTGTGAACTTCCTGGGGGGCAATCTTTTTATGTTTTAAATTCCTCAGAATTACCATCTGCTTTTACTTGACTTGTGGTTGTGAAGATCATGCTTGGCCCATGGGATCTTACACTATGCTGAGAGGATGTGGAGTTTTGTCAGCCAGGGAAATATGTCTGGCTTTTTTTTTTTTCTTCTTCAGCAGCTTTCATATGCTTCTCTTCTTGTGTGGTCCCACTGAACTGAGTGTGTTTAACAGAACTACTCTCTATCTTCTGTGTGCTGCTCTCTTTTAAGCAGACTGTGCATAAGAAATACGAGATCCAAGAAATCTTAGTTCCTGACTGAAAACAAGGTAGCGTTACATAGAAAGGTAGTTTAATAGTTGTACATTCCAAATTTAAAACAGCATTTCACATTCTGGTTATACACAAGTATTAGTAGATCTGCAGTTACCAATAAACTTACCAGTTAGATCTTTGTTGAATATTCTGTGCTTTCTTTTGCAGGCACTGCTACAATCTACAGTTCAAAAACAAGAAGTGGCTATTGAAAAACAATATATACTAGCAATTGAAAAACATTCTCACAAATGTGAAGAACTTCTTAATGCCCAGGTATGGATGTGCACGTACAAAAATCTTAATGAGTTTTTAGTCTCAACTCTTCAATGTTTGAAAAAAAATATTCTTGTATATGATCATCAAATAAAATAAAGTCTTTCACCTTCTGTCCTGGGTATACCAGTAAACACAAGTATATTAAAATGTAAATTAAATAATAACTCTTCTTTTGTTAGGATCAAAGGTGCATTATAATATGAAACCCTAGATGAAACAGATTAAAGAAGATCATTGAAATGGGGAAAAAAAAACAAACTCAGAGCAACTTAATACTCATTTAACAGCTGTCATTTTCTATAGTCTTGAAGAGAACATGCAGTTGTTTTTAATTATGTCCTTAAATGTAGAATTTGATTGTATGGAATTTGCACATATTTGTGGTCCGGATTTTTTGGTGCTTCTGAGATGGTCGATACAAATGTCTGTTGTCTGTCGTCAAATCTGTTTTTATTTCATAGAAATATTGCACACACAAAAAATAAAATTGAGGAATTACATAATAGTCAGAAAAAGATATACATAAATAGCTACATATTGGCTCATTTAACATTACTTGAGTGAAAACACATTGCATAATAAGTATTTGGAATCACATTGGTTACTAATGAGTATCTGAACAGCATAAACTTGGTTTGTTATTAAAAATATCTTGGGTTGACTAAGTACAGGCCTTTAATCAAAATAGTAATGAACATTAGTATATATGTTTTATTTGGCTTGGGGTTCTTTCGTTTTTCTAAAAAAACCAGGTTATTTTCTAATAACATCCTGAATAATTTTACATTACAATTACCTGTACTGTTACCTTTGAAGCAGTTAGTAACAAATCTACTAAAAATACAAAGGAGAATAGTTTGATTACTTAATTTTCTTGGCATATATCAGATGTAAATACATCAAAAATGCACTTGATATATTCCTCCATTTCCAACAGTGTTTTATGAGCATGTCACTGTTTTGACCATGTCAATTAACATTTAATGCAAACATGTATTAAATATATAAGGATCTGTATAAAGAAATATGTAGTAGTTTGGAGAAATTGATTTGTGCACCATGAATGAGTTTAATTACACAAAGCTACTGTTATTTAATACTT
Source organism: Ceyx melanurus (assembly GCA_024611195.1). Taxonomy (NCBI): domain Eukaryota; kingdom Metazoa; phylum Chordata; class Aves; order Coraciiformes; family Alcedinidae; genus Ceyx; species Ceyx melanurus. Next base: position 3,722 of record JANHGL010017328.1, read on the forward strand.
AGCATAAAGCTTTGCCTAAAAAGCAAGTAAAAATGTATTTTAAGAAAATGTTCTGTGTTTCTGGAATGAACATACTGTTTATTGACTTGATATAATTTTCCCAGCGTTAAGGAGTGAGTCTCATGAAATCCAGAAGGATTATAATTTTTTTTTTTAAGTGTGTATTTATAAACTGAGCAAAAATATTGCTCCCGGGGCCTATTATACATACAAACACAAACCAAAAAGTGGGGTCAAAAGTGGGAAATCATATTGAAAATGTTCAGATTTGCCTGAGGAGAACAAAACAATGTAAGGTACCTGTTCTTGATTGCAGGCCAGGATAGAACCTATGACATAAACCAGTGTCCAGTTCACATCATACCCACATTCAGCAGAATTTAACACTGTCTTTGGATCCCAGAGAAGTTTTTCATTTTGTTCACAAACTTCCAAATAATTTTTTGTTCAATTCAGTCAAACTTTATCACCTTTAATTGTAATATAAACCTGGGATTTTGAAGTCTAATCAAGTAGAAAGGTGCAAGTGCTTATGGTAGAAATACAAAGTTTAATACAACAGGATTTATACTGTCGGATTTTGTTCACTCATAAATCTTTGGGTGGAAGAAATCTGAGAAATGTATACCATTCTTTTATTATTTTAAAAAAAAAATATCTATTTTTCATTGTATGCTTTGGTGTTTATTTTAACATTTGTTTTGTTCCAATTTTTTTGTTCTGTGCTAAGCGTCAAGATTGCCTAAATGATTGCTCATGATTATACACGAGTTGATTAATGTTCTGAGATTGTAGATGCATATTTATGTTAACATGGAGAAGGTCTACATCACTATAAAGACTCTCTTTTTATGCAGAGGTAATCACCCAGTGCAAATATGTTCTGTACAGAAAAAGATCTGCATTATCTTGTTGTTGTAAAATTCTAAGTATTATTGCCGTATAAGCCATATTTTGCCTTCAGAATTTAAGGCCATGTAAAATTTGGTCAACTCCCATAATTTTTTGTTCTCATTAGCCATTGCTTGTAAATTTTCTTCTGTTTTATTTCCAGTTCTACAAAATCGAAATTCTCTCATGCAGCAGCTCCTTTCTCATGCTTTCTCCTAATTCCATTTTCCCCCTAACTTCCCATACCCCTTCCTCCTAAAAGTGTCTCTTTCGGGAGGAAAGGCTGTTATTCTCTGATTGTCTTTAAACCTATTGTTAGAGTTTATTTAAATTTCTGAATCTTAAGCTGTATTTTATGAGAGTGTCATGTCTGTGATGGGGATGCATGTTCAAAGTCTGTCTAGAGAGGTATCATACTGCTGATACAGTCAATGTGCAAGACTATGGTCCAGGGTAGGGGAAGATGTGAAAGGTTCTTTCTCAGTTTCCTGCTAGACAAATTTCTACAAGACATCTTTGATTGTTATACGTGACAGTTTGCAGCATACTGACTAGGTAACATTGTCATCATCTACAGGAGGGAACCATCAGCCTGTCAACACAAATTGCCTTCAGTTTTATACCTTGTTTCAGGTCTGTCAGCTATTTCTTCATGGCTTTTTCTACCAGATCAAACACCTTAGGTCTGCAGTTTAGGACATTGCTAAAATTGCAGAAACATCTTCAAAGTAAAATTTTGAGCCATTTTCTATTCTGGCCTTCCCACAAATCCTGAAGTAGGAAAGTTCTGGTCTCTTTTCTAGTTTAATTTCATCTGCTTGAAGTTCAGTATACTCTCTGACATACTATACGGAACTGCCTGTCAGTGAAGTGTCCCTCAATTAATTGTTATCACTGTTTAATGCTTTTGAAATAAACACTTGAGAGGTGAGCTGGGGCCACCAGTTGCTATTCAGTTACTGCCCACAGATGCCAGGCATTTCTACTACTCTTTTCATAGTACTTTAATGTCACTTGACTTGAGTATTTGATCTCAGTCTAGAGCTTATGGATCTTCTTCCTCTTTCCTGACAAAAGGGAAAAAGAAATCGTTCAAATTGTTCAAAATAAATTGTTCCAATAAATTGATGATCACTGTACTAGATTCTTCCTGGGTCTTTAGGGCTGATGTTTTTTCAAGGAAATACACTGTCATATCAACATTTTAAAAAGCAAGCCAAGTATTCTTATTGCATATTCAGTGGCACCAGGATTGTGATTTCCTTCATCAATGAACCAACCATACAATGAGAACTTGTCTCTGCCATTCCAGGAATCAGTCATGTCATATACTGTATATTTTCTAAAACAATACATGTCAATTGTACACTTGTAGCATCTGAGGATATCGGAGAAAATGTAGTTGGAAACCACATATCAGTTTATTAAAATTCGGAAAAACACAAATTTCATCCTTATATTTTTCTGATAGGCAAACATATTTAATGTTACCTTCTGAAAGAAATACCAACTTTGATCCTGTGGTTCAACTCATGTGCTGTATGAAAATGCATACTGAAAAACATGATCAACAAACTTTACAAGATACATTTTTAATAATCAGAAAATGAAGGCACATGTAACAGTAAATTAATAAGAGAACTTTGGTATAGTTAGGTATTGTTCAGTGCTCAAAGTGAGATGCCACATTGGATAAAACCAGTATATAACTTGTAAAGTATAAATATTAAAAACAAGACCAATAAACTCAAACAAAACCCAAACCAAACCAGACATCTCACAATAAAGTTTCTCAATGTAAGATTACTGATTAATTTAGTTCCTAGTTCTACCTTCTTTAGTAAGTGCCAGTAATTTTTTATGATAAGTGAGGCATGGGAAAGGTTTACAAGTTGTGTGTACTTTGATTTTTAGCGGGAATTTTATATATAAAGTTTGTTAAATCTATCTCATACTTATGGAGAACTATGATTTCGTCACTGACACTGGATGCAGCTATTAGTGACATATATAACTGACAGGATTCTGCTGTTCCACTCTTCAATATGTGGATTAGAGTTTCTTTCACCTTTCCCTGTTTTCCAGTGTTTAAACAGAATCTGCTCAAGCATCAAAGTAGTTTTCTTCTGAACATAGAGAAGATGTAGAGAATGAGTAACTATAATACATGGACCGTAAAAGGCACCATAAAAAAGTGGAGTAAGCAAGCATCTCTTATTTAAAAGTATTTCCTGTGTAGGTGTAGGGTATTCAAAGGAGTTTTCTCGCCAATATTGCTAAACCATGAATATGATAATGTAAAAGGAGTGATCTTTTTTTCAATGGAAGGTCTAGAAATGATGATGTATCAGAAATATCTCTCACTATTCAGGAAATTAGATGGTGTTAAAAATATAGATTGTATTGATGTTGATTTTTAAATTATTTTTAAAACAGTGATCTGTGTATTAAGGTAAAATTAAGTATTAAATACTTGCAGCAAATCACTTGTAATTTGTGAGAAGTAATTTTCCTTATATTTATCATGCATTTTCTTTACCTTGATTGTCTCCTTCTTTACTGTCTCCTGGTGTGAAGCAGGTGGGGATGGGGAGGGCTTAAAGTATATGTGAAGTAAAGCTCAGATCCCATTTCCATCTCTAAATTATGACCTGACCATATTCTTCTTTTTCTGTATGTCTTCCTACACCATCAAAGTGATACAACTGGACATGCTGTGTGGTGTTCTTATGCTTGGATGTATTTATGGGGGGTTATATTTTACTGTGGTCCTTAACTATTTTAGTCTGCATATGTTTATAGTCTGCATTTTGATTCATGGAAAAGAAGAATATACAACAATGACTAGAAATCTTTAATTCCATAGTTCACTTGCGTATTCCTTTCCTGGGCTGGACTTCTTTTCTTCTGCTCCATAAACCCTTAAGGATGTGTCTTAAGAATATGTGGCCTTCAGTTTTCCTCTGTATAGAGTATATTATGCTGATTTTTTTTTTCCATAGTTTAAGAAGCCAGAGGAGCTGCTAGTGTAAATGTTGAGATAGAATAGTAGTGGAGGTGTCGCACAAACAGGAAAGAACTTGGTTAAATGCTTCCTCTTCACTTTTGTGTGGTGTTTTCTTAAGTGATGATTATATGTGAAGCTATGAAACAGATGTTGCATTTGTAGACATAATGTTTAAAATAAGTAGAATTAGCTTCATGTCCTTAATGCTTTTTCCACTCTATCATGCTATTGGCTGTTACTTGTTTGATAAATAGTAGTTCAGAATCTGTGAGATTGTGCATGCCATTTGTGCCCTTTTTTGAGAAACTCTCAGAGAAGTACTGGCTTAGCTTAAATTTGGAAATGATTTGCTGAACTATCAGTTGGAATAGCAGTTCCATTTGCTGTAATTCAGTTTTTTGTATCGTATGATATTTCCAAGAACAGCTTCTGGACAAGAAGAAAACTATTCTGACAATGGTAACGAGCTGCTGGAATACAGTAGATACTTCACCTTCTCTAGTATTTAGATGTTGCATTTTGATGTGTTTTGCATAGCCTTCTGTGAAGAGTACCAGTAAGTGCCCTGACAATTCCTAAAGTCTCAAATATAAAGAGTAGTTGTCTTACATGGCAATCAATTGTTTTTTATGAGAGAAAATGTTTATTTCATTCAGCAACTCAGTTCCAGTCAGGAAGTATAATTTTCTGTTATTGCAAATCTTTCTTTATTATATATATATATATATATATATATATATATATGTAACTTCTCTTAATGTGCAACATGTTTAAATAGTAATGCTTTTTTAGAGCTTGGATTAGTTTTTTTTCTCCTCTTGTAAACAAAAGAGGTTCCATGTTTTTTGCATCTAATGGTTGTAATTGTGAAACCTGTTTAATGAGTTGTTTTATGCAACCTATATTCTTAACAGATTTTGAATATTTGCATTTTTAGGAGACTTTAACCAATTTTTGCAATCAAAGTAGTAGGTACTACTGAAAAACTGCAGATTAAAAATTAGCACTGTGGTGCACATAACCTTCCTCGTTCATTAATTCCAACTAGGATAGATTTGGTAATTCTTGACTATATTTATTATGTCCCTTACTTTGGGCTAATTATGTAAAAGGTGTGTGGGGTGGAGTGTTTATTAGAATCCTGTTGTCAGTTTGTGTCGTTTGTTAGCAAATTCACAATACTTTCTTGATTTCTGCACATTGAGAGAGAGAATTAGAGTGAAAAGATAATAAGCTCTAATAATAATAATAAGCTCTTCTGTGCTGGGAAGATTGTTTGTTTGTTGGTTTGTCTTCCTTAAATCCTGAAAAAAATTGATTTGTCCTTGATCTGTGTTTTCATTTGGCATGTGCTGACTTTGTTTCCAGTATTTCTTAGTATTTACTTCCCAAATTAAAGGTTACATTGCTAAGGCACTGAAAGGCATATCTGCTTTTTGAAAAGGTGTAGAATCATTACCAGAGTCTTCTAACTTAATTTGAATCTACCCCCTGTGCACAAGCTAGAGGATGATTGCACAGGCCCTTTGCACTGTTAATTCATATACTTTCTAGCTTCTTTAATGATATATTCAATGAAGCACATAAGCAGCAAGAAGTTTTAAGCTTAATGTACCTCTGATGTACCTCAAATGATACAGTTTATATAGTGTCTATACTGCTGAGTGGAACCTTGAGCATTAATATAGTTATTTTATTACCTCTGATATATTTTTTTCTTTACATTTTCATTGTTTTAACTTTTCTGGTTTAATAATGTTTTGCTGATTCCTGAGCTTTCTCTTAGAAAAGTTTTTGTTCTTACTTAGCCACTTGGACCTCAAACTGGCAAAAAGATACAGTTCAACCATGCAGTAATAAGTTATAATTTGAGGAAGTGGAAATATGTAACAGATGTTGGAATTCTTCAGACAGATTTTCCATCTTGCTCTGCCAAACACTCAGATGCCACAGATAATGAGAACAGTGTAGGAAATCAGTTATGATTACCAGATCTTATCACTCAGCTTAGGCAGTGGTGAAAAAAAAGTGCAGTATAAAAGAATATGCTGTTAAATATAGCTAGGCTTTCTACAGAAGCAGAAAGCTATTATCAGTGTTGTATTAAGCTGGCCTTTTTCCTCGGGATAATATTTTGGATAGTATGTAGAAATGTGCATGTTTTGATAACATTACAAAATGATGATGCTCTAACTGTATTTTTGTTACATCATCTCCCTCTCACAGAGAGATAATGTTTCCCATGACCTATGTTATTTCTTCCTACTGTTAGATTCCCTCACGAGAGACAGAAATAAAAGTAGAACATTGTGGATTAAGAAGATTTTCTTTTTAAAATAGGCAAACCACTTGGAATTGGTTAATTCTTTTTAGTCCAATCAAGCAGTTTATTATTCCTGCTGATGAATTAAGTACTGAAACATATGCTGAATGTTTCTGAATATATGTTTTCCCACATGTCGAGGGGCAGGGATTGTTCTTTGTCCATAGGTAATGAAGGTACAAACAAAAATACACTGGAGATGAGAGATAGTCTTACTATGTCTGTGTTCCTTCTGCAATGCAGTTTCATTAGATTAAAAAATTAATTAGATTTTTGTTACTGGTCATTCACAGAGAGTGAATTAGATATGCATATATCTTAGTATACCATTTGTTCAGAATTATGCCACTAAAAGAAGTTCCAAGTGTAATTTCATTAGTATTTGAAAATTATTTCCTTGGTTGAAAAATCTCTGAAAAGTGTGAAGTGTCATTATTTTTTTTTAAATAATGCTTTTTTTTGTGTGTGTGTTTAATATTAGTATATTATTAATAACTTTGGTTGTTCTGTGGTGGTTGTTTCCTGTTTTGGTTTTGAATTATTAACTGAGTACTTGCACAAAAACTGTGACCGTGAGCTAACAAAATTAATTTATCCATACTGAATTTGGTGATATGTGCGTGATGATTTACTTAATAAATTTGCAATCTCCAGAATCATAACTCAGAGGCCTATTAGTTATAGCAAAATTGCATCCTTATTTATGGATGAAATCCCATACTAATTTCCTTTTAAATGAAATGGGCCCAGGAAGAAACTATATTCATAAAACATTTTAGTTCTTGCAAGACAATCAATTTTCCTTTCTTTTTTTATTTACATTTTTTTAATTTTTGTTTTGTTTTAATTTACAGTTTAGGATTAATAGCAATATGCACAGAATTATAACTGTACTAGATTAGACTTAGGTATTAATAGCTTTAATATGGCATTTTAGCTGCATTATGCATATCCTCCGTTATTTAATTCACTGCATGAATTATTATATATACTTTATATACTTCAAAAGATGCTTACCTGAAAGAAAAGTGTCTTGATTCCTTGGAAATAAATTTAATATATAAAAATAACAAAAAGAAGACTGACTAGTTGCTATTGTGATTAAATCTGTTTACAATGTCTTCTGTGACTCACATTCCAGGAAAAAAAGAAATATTTTTTTTATTTCTTTTTTTACAGGAATCAAGAAAAACCACAGGACCTCTGTATTTATATTTGAATCTACATCAAACAATTTTCGTTTGGAACTATTGCCTAGAGAACTTCTTGCAGGGAGGAAAACATTATAACCTATTTTTGAATGCCTTTTGTTTTAAGTTCATTTTTCAGAAGACTCTTCTTGACTGTCTGCTTGCAACTTTCCAGAGAGTAGGGTAGGAGTGCTAGTATTTCTCTCCACTTTAGAATACCACTTCCGTCAAACATTTGGGTTTTCTCTTTTATTTGGAAACACTTTGTTGTGTCTCAGTGGGCCATCTTGCCCCACTGCTCTTTAGAGTTTTTACACATCAGAATTTTGCACTCTTAACCCTATATTCTCTGTCTAAGGAATAAAAGGAAGCAACTTCTCACTCTCTCAGAGGGCTAGTTGAAGGAGCTGGGCTATGCCAGTCAGTTCAGGTAGTGATGCAATAAATACCCTGTTTGTAGTACCTAAGGTAAAGTTTATTTCCTTTTGGATATTTCCACATGGTGGTCTACTCTCTGTTGTGCCTTAGAGATAGTATTTTCCATGTGAATGTGCAGCATAGCACACTGGCTGAAAACATTCTTGGTTGGAATAAAGTGGGTTTTTCCACTGAGATTTATATTGGCCTCACACTGATTCATCCACTACATTTCCAGACTTGTTTGTGTATTTTAAGATTATCTGTAGCCTTAACTTCTCATCAATTTCCATTTATGCACATTAGTCCAGAAAGTTAGCAAGAACTGTTTAATTGGATTCAAAGCCTCAATATGTTGATAGTTTTCTTACCTGATTGCTTCTTGGATTGTTGATTATTAAAGGAATTATTCACTTCAGCTTCCATTTAAAAACTTCATGGACACTGTCTTATAGTCTACACAGGTTAGGGTGTTTTTTTTTTCCAAACTTAAAAGGTTCCATAAGTAGGTCTCCATCATAACTTTCAGGGGGAAAGTGGAATACACTTGATTATTTTTCATAGGACTGTTATGTCTGATGAACTCATTAGCCTAGGAGGCTGATTACTCTTTCTTGAAAGCTTTTATTAGTTTTACTTGTTGAAGTACAGGCAGTATTCTCTTGAAAGGTACAATTACCAGGTGACCTTCAGCTTTGACATCCCAATAGGCTTAAGAGAAAGTGACCCCTATAATGCTTGGGAATCAAAATTCAGTATATAGATAGCTCAGAGTGGTGCCTTGAGTCTCAATGCTCTAAATATGAAATACAAAGCTATTTGCTATAATTTAGAGACTGTTTCCATAGGGGTTACAATAGCTTGCTGTGCAGAGACATTATTTACTTTGCATTTCTGCTTTTTTTTTTTCTTTTCAAAGTCTGTCCACATGTCATTATACAGAAAAAGCTAAAATTTCCTTGATTGTCATAAGAAGAGGGAATGCACAGAAAGCTTTACTGTCCATAACTTTTACTGCTTAAATGTTATTCATAACCTAGATACCTGAGTGTGCTTCCGTAGAAAGGAATTCAGATTAGAAGTTGGTACATTCTTTTCTGTGAAACGGATTTATAATACCACTGAACTTACTTTACATGGTTTCAATACATACAGCTTTCAGTGAGATTTCATGGCTTTGTATGAGAGCTAAAATAACTGTAGGGCACAGTAACCTGGAAAAAGAGAGATGTAATTTATAAGTAATTAAATTGCTTCTAATTACATGCAGAATGGCAGGTTTCATCCTTTTGGTTGTATCTATTCTAACTGCAAACCAAGCTTTCTGGACTCAAGACTTGTTTCAGTGAGAAGTGGTTGATATGTTTTATTTTCCTTTCTCTGTTTCCACTTCTTTCTGTTGATTCAATTTATATAATTTAATAGCGTAAGATATATTTTTTTTCTTCTGAAAAAAACCCCAACAAAACAACAAACCTATTTGCCCAAATATAAATTCTACAGCAAAATAAATATTTCTGTAAGGCATTTCTCTAGGAGTAGTACTAGAGAATTTATTGGATTGTTTTGGCAGCTGCTGCAAAATTTATGATATATGAACTTCGGGAAGTTCAGATATGAAGTATTATTCCAAAAGAGTAAACATCTATATTATAATAGGAAAGGACATGCCAAACTATTCACAAGAGGCTTACAATCTTGAAATGATAAATTTTGTTTCCATGAGAATTCATGATGTTATATAATGTAAAAGTTACACTGAAATATGCCATGTCATTAGCTTTCATTTTGAAACTATAAAAGTGATCACAAATTGATACGTCTAGTTTCTTGAAAAATAAGAAGCTAGTGTGTTTCTACACAGTGATAATATTTTTAATACAGTTCTTACTGCATTTTTGTGAATTCTGTAACACTCAAACTGTAGCACCATACAGATTTTCCATATTTTTATATCTACCATATATATATATTTCCATATTTTTATATCTATCATTTTCCAGATTTATTTTTTTTTTATATAATTTTCCAGATTTTATATCTACCAAGGAGATCAAGCTCAATAGGAGTAATCATAGTGGAAATGGCAGTCACAGCAGCCTTCATTTTTATAGTAATCATTTACTTATTAGACTTTAATTTTTGTAGTTAAATTGGCGAGCAAAAGCAGTACATTGTGTTTTAGAGATTTCTCTTTCTGCTTCCAGAAGTCACCTATTTTATCTTATGCTATGGTCTATGTTTCCATCTCTCTAGAATGCTGTTATCTCCATGGAACTCCCTTGCCTCGGTCTTTACTGCTAAGGTCAGCTACCAGGAGTCCCAGGTCTCCAAGGCCACAGATGAAGTCTGGAGGGAGGAAGTTCTTGATGAGGCTTGGGTTAGAGACCAATTGAGCAGACTGGTCATCTAC
>JANHGL010017328.1:25812-41824 GCA_024611195.1 Ceyx melanurus
TATATATATATATATATATATATATATATGTTGATATGTAGTTTACTTAAAAGGTTGTACTAAATGACCTTGAGGTCCTTTCCAACCTGGTATTCTATGATTCTGTGATCTTTCAGTCAGATTTATTAAGTGTAGAAATGGCCCTATAATCTGTAAAAAACACTTTTTCTTGAGTGTCCAATCAGTAGGTGTATTATGAGTATTTTGGAGGATAATATGAGGAAAAAAAAATAGGACTATATGCATTTGTCTTACTTTTTATTGTCCCCTGAGATTACTTCTGTAGATATGTTCCCTGACATATCCTTTATGGCATCAAAACGATAGGATTTTGTTTCCTTACCTTAAAAAAAATAGCTAATATTGAGTGCCAGTGCATATCCCTTTCCTGATACTGGATTGAATTAATTTCATCTTGTGAATCTACTTACCTGTCTCTATTTTCTTTCTTTGTTTTACAGAGTAGTTTTCAGGATTGTTCTTGCTCAGCTTTTCTCCTTTGATCTCCTGTAACCTCTTTCTAGCCCTTTGTTCATCTATTTCATATATACACTTTTTCCTGAACTACTTATGTGTAAACATACATTCAGCTGCTATTCTCGTGATAAGGGTGCAAAGATCTATTTCTTCTACTTTCGGTGAGGTCCTATATGTTATTATGGTATTTTCTACAACTTTATTATTAAATTATCATACTGTTTCTAAGGCAGAGCAGTTTTCCAATGATCTGTGCCTCCTGTAGCTTGCAGAACTTGTATCTTGATGCAATGAGCGATCTGGTAATTTTAACAAGGCAAGGAATAGTCTAGTTTGGGAATCCCTGTGTTGTTGAGAGCCAAGATACCACTGAGTGGCTGTTTGGCAATAGTTTTCTGTGTACTCCATGATCCTGTGCTTCTTTAGCAGGATCAAGAACTATTGCTCTCTTAGGTTTAGATATTTGCTTTATGCTTTCTCTGCAGGATTGCTTCTCAGCTCATAACAAATTTTTCCGCAGTGTTATTTCTGTCTACACTAAAAACATGGTGATTCCGTAGGGACACAGAAAATAACTTTTCATTAACAGAAAATGTTGTGTAATCTTGACTGCATGAGGAAATGCACAACTTAGTAGCACTGAGTGGAAAGAATTCCCTGCCATTTTATTTTTAATATGCTTGCAAAGTCTGGAAAAGTAGTAGTCCACTGCATGCAGACTTTAACCATGTCTGACTTAAGAAGTAGGTTGTAGTAGTTTGGTAACCACAGACATTATAATTTGAGGGTTATTATTTTCTGAAAAAACACTAATTTTGCAGTCTGTGGTTGCATTTCCTAGATAAAATTTAGTACTGCCACCTGATCCTTGTGTGAAAACAAAAGCATTTTCCTATAAAATTAGAACTATCATATGGCTTTTTTTTTTTCTTTGAATACTGACTGGAGATCTCTGATATATACAGTACACTTCTTTTTTCTTTCTCTCTTCCTATTATATATGTATATAGTCATTACATGGAGATATATATATACATACATATATTGTTGAATATGATTTGTAAATTGAGTACTTAAATAACTTTTTTATTTATTAGGTATTCTAGTCTAACTGTTGTCAAACACATGTATATAAAGTCCTGTAAATAAGCTAACTTTGTGACTATAATGTATTACCCCAGGATCTGATCAGATTTTTATTCTTTTAAAAAAAAAGTTACACCTCAAGTGCAATTTGTGAATTGTTCCTCCTCAGATTCTAATGGGAAACTGGGTGTTATTATATTCTTGCATCTATTAAAATAACACTAAGACCCTCAAATAGTGCTGTACCCTTTTTTAGCTAAAGATGAAATAAGGGCCATTTTTTACCTTTACAACCAAAATCTAAATTAGGATAAAAATCTAAATGTAGATATAGCATAACATGAAAGAGAAAAGAAAGAGATGAAGGAAAAAGAAGCACAAATGGTGGTGACAGGATGTGTGTGCAGCTAAGAGTTTGTTAAACAGTAGTTAACAGTAGGTAACATCAGAATTTAAATAATCTTCATATCAGTTGATAATTTAGTGACTGACAGAAATAGAGCAAAGACAGACAGTGACTTTGAGAACTTAAAGGAGAGCACTTCATGAAAGATCATACAGAAGGAGGGAGGATTCTTCTCAAGGAAAAACTAATATCACTGATGAATATGAAAAACAGGGCAAAAATACATAACTGAATTGGCTAGGGGACTGGCTGTTGTATGATGTTTGCTTTTTGAAGCCTTCTGAAAACTCAATAGAAAGGATAAAAGAGTTTTCTTTCCAGTTCATTGATACCACAGGAAAGTTGTCTTTTGTTAGTCTCAAGGCATTTGTTATTGTTATACAGAGGTCTGTGTTTGCCCATTATGAATTATGTCTAAGGGACAGAGCAAATCAACCTGTTTATTAGTGTTGTTAGTGGTGCTACTGTCTGCTTTTTAGGACATAAGCCTGAGAAGAAAGTTGGGTGTTTTCTTCCATTTCATTTCTCCTGAACTGAGCAAGCAGAATAATGTTTAAGCTCAGCTGAAAAACAGACATTCAAATCCTAGAGCATGGTTGGTGAAATTTAATCTCCAAAAATAAGAAGTGTTTTGGATTATTACCAGTTATATACCAATATATAAACCAGTATTACCAGTATTACCATATAGGGATGAAGCCCACTGAAGTACAAGTCTTTGTCTACAATAATATGAAATCTTCCAATCTGATGGCTACATCATCTGTCTGTTCAATTACTGCTGTCCTGGTAGACTGTGACTGTTGAAATACTTTTTAGTTTATATACAATATGTATCTGTAGTAGTGAAATTTCAGTTGTGATTTCATTATTTACCCCATATTAATTTTCTATTATGGTGTTTATACGTTTGGAAGATGTATCAGTACTTCTTTTGGTTAACTGGAATATGGTGGATGAGTCATAGAATCATTTAAATTGGAAAAGATCCTGAAGATAAAGTCCAACCATTCACCTAACAGTGCCAAGCTTGCTACCAAACCATGTCCCAAAGGGACATCTTTTAAATATCTCCAAAGATGGTGACTCAATCGCTTCTCTGGGCAACCTGTTCCAAAGCTTGACAGTACTTTCAGTGAATAAATTTTCTCTAATGTCCAATCTAAACCTCCCCTGGCACAACTTGAGGCCATTTTCTCTCATCCTCTTACTTGAGAGAAGAAATGGACCCTCAACGCCTCATTACAACCTCCTTTTAGGTAGTTGTAGAGAGTGATATGGTCTACTCTGAGCCTCCAGGTTAAACAACTCCAGTTCCTTCAGATTTTTCTCATAAGACTTTCTCATATAAATTAATGTAATAACTTTATTTACAAATTTTGAGTATTGGAACAGTTATCAGTTGGGGGTTTTTTTCTCCGATTTTCATGCGTGTATTTTTGAAGGACTATGGAGCTTCTTGCCAAAAAATCCCTAACCAAACCTAAACTTTTTTTTTTTTCTGAAGTAGTAGTATTTCCGAATAGATATGGCAAATATGCTATATTTTTATTTGCTAAAAGGAAGGTTAAATTACATCCTATGAAATTTTTATTGCAGTTTAAGTTTTAGCAGTTTATGCTAAATGTGAATACACTAATTAGGCTTGGTGATACTGTTAATAGAGTCATCAGAAATTGCTGTTGTATTCTGCAGGTGCACCACTTGTGTTTCTGCTATTTATGTTTTTTTTAATGTCTAGCACGAAAACATAGGAATTGCAAAGGCCACTACCTCATTTGTAAGACAGTCTCGATCTCCCTTTGGTTTCCCTTGTGTAATTATTTTTATTGAATGTTCTGTACTTTTCTGAAAATGTCCCCTTTTTTGTACAGTTGATTTTAAGTTATCTGGCATATGTCACTTCATTCTTCCTGAATTTTAGAAACAAAATAATTGGCTAAACAATTACTTCATTTTCATATATTATTTGTTTATTTGGCTTTGGGACAAAAGTTACATGATAAGATAGTGACTTTAGTTCAGGAAGTTGTTTCTTGAGCTGATAACACACAAATTAGTTGTAGAGGAGGTGATAGAGGTGTTTGAAGAAGTTGTTCCTGACTTGCTGTGTTGTGATGCTTTTCTAGTACCGAATCAGTTTTGTTGTAGGGCAATGCTGATTTGGGGGGTAGCTGGGTTGTTTTTTACTGTTGTGTGCAGAATGTACCTGGCAATTATCACTGGAAACAATTTATTTTTCTCATTAGGGCTCTGTTTATTGTGATGCTAGAACAACCCTTAACATAATTTCTGAACAGTTGGTCAGTATAGAGTAAAGGAGGCTGAGGGGTGACCTCATTGCTCTCTAGCTTCCTGTGGAAGGGAAGTGCAGAGGGAGCTGCTGAGGTCTTCTCCCTGATATCCAGTGTTAGGACGCATGGGAATAGTTCACACACTACACTGGGGGGGATTTTAAACTGGACACTAGGAACATTACCATGAGGATGGTCAAACACTAGAACAGGCTTCTTATAGAAGTAGTCAATGCCCCACACCTACCAGTGCTTAAAAGGTATTTGGACAATCCCTTAATAACATCCTTTAACTTCTGATGAGCCCTGAATTGGTCAGGTAGTTGGACTATATGATTGTTGTAGGTCCCTTCTGACTGAAATAGTTATATTCTGTTCTATATAATAGCAGTTAGTACATCCCTCTTTCTGGTGAATGTAATACCTGTATTACTTCCTTTTCTTTTTATGTATCTATTAACATTACTGTTTAAACTGATAATGAATTTTTGGGCCTTTTAGTGATTAAAATATTGAATTATATATATTTAATATTGCATCCATTTAGGATAACTATTATTGAGAAAGGAATGTGTTTATGATAAAATCTAGTAGGAAGGAAAGGAATGCCCTGTATTCTATTTGTGAAATACTTTTAATATTTACACCTTCATGTTTTCTTTTTAAAAAGGAAATTGTCAAGGAAGCATTAATGGAGGAGCAAAAACAAAGTGAAAAGGCGATCGAAGAAGCAGTGAAAAAGACAAGAGAGGACCTAATGGAATATATTAAAGAGCAGAAAAGGGTGAGTTACCAAAGGCTAATGGATTTCACTCCATGTAGTGAGAAATGGGTGAGGTGAATAGAGAAACAGGTGAATCCAGAAACCTCTCTTAAAATGCATAAGAAAACAGAATCAGATGATACGTCTTCAGATTTATCATTTTTTTCAAACAATTTGTTCTGGTTTTCAAAGTAGCTTATAACTTCTTAGTCATTTATACCATTAAAACTTTATTTTAGTAAAAGTGTAATAATTGTGATGTCATTGTAAGAAAATCCATTCAGTATTTGGCTGGTTAAATATTTACCACAAATATTTTGAAATGTGAATGAGCATTTACACTTGTATATGTGCTTGGATTCTTAGATTTCTATTGTTTATAAAAGTTGGATCTCTTAATCCAACAAGTTTTGCAGTATATTATAAATGTAGTCTGGCATTATATTGTACCACATATAATAGTTAATATTTCTTTTCAGCTAGAAAGAATTGATTGTGAGTTGTTTTAAAAATAGATTGATAATTCTTTGTAGAAAACATTCATGTCCGCATATGCATGGAAAGTAGACCATAGAAATCAGTTGCTATTCCAAAGGTTACTTTGGTTATCTTCTACCTATGCTAGTGTGAGGTAGTGGTTGCTTTTGAAAGACCGTAAGTGTTCAGAGCCTCTCTGACCACAAATCTGGCATATCAATTAGATATGCACAGTTTAACAGTCACTTAGTATATGGGACATATGCATGGGGTTATTTGGTTTAGTAGAAAGTTAGTTAGCAAAAAGCAAATAATAGGTGTTCCACTGTTGCTACACAACTTTTCAACCCTTTTCTTTCCTGATTGGTAATCTTCCGATGGGAATTCCTTAAAGCTGACATGTTCTGCTTTTGATAAAATTCTTATCCAGATAATGTAATATGCATAATACTTCTACATTCCTAGGATGTTTGTAGATCCCCCATATTTCAAAACCTTTCACAGCTAAATAACTCAGAGTTAAACTCTTTTTACACATCATATATTTGAAACAGATGCATGAGTTGCATTTGTTTGTTCGGGGTTTTTTTTTGTTGATACAAAAATGAGAGGTTTGTTAAAATAAAGAGGAAATGGAAAGTAATGCAACAATGTCATCATGCTAAAACACCCAATATAAGACAAAAAATAAATTTATTTTGCTCTATTTTCAAGCCCAACAAAGTCTCTAATGCTAGTGGATAATTTGTTGACAATTCTCCAACTGTGATCCCTGGACTATACAACAGAGGCATAGCCATGCCCTACCACGACCTGTAGGACTACATTGCTTTATAATAATTTTGGTTAAAGGCTTGATTAATGGGTACACACTGCTCCATTAGGAATATGAAGACAGACTAGACCCATCCCTGCTCTAGTTTATGTGGGCTTCATGTGGAACTTTGACCCATTCACTGAACACTCCTTGCTTCAGTTCACTATCAATAAATTATGTGAATATAAATATAGCTTTTTCCCAAAGTACACGATTTAAAGCAATTCTTAGGAACTTTCATGTATGATGTTTGCTCCTCTGTGCAATGTTAATACAACATTGACTGAAATTTTGGATGTATGTTAGAAGTATTCAAAGCATGTGAGTGGAAGACCAAGAGAAGCCTCTTAGCTTCCTATGCAAAGTGACATTTGGACAACACCTTTGCTGTAGTCGTTTGTTTACACTCTCATGTCCTTTTACTGATCCAAAATGTGAAAAAAAATGAGGTGCAGCCTCCACCAGTAGAGATAGGAATTGTTATAAGGTAGTAAAGGTGAATTTCCAGATTCCATTGGTTTGAGAGAAGCCAAGCCAGCAGTTTACATGAATAGCAGTTAGTATCTGTGCAGGAAATAAGTTTATAAATCAGTTGTGAAATAGCACAGAATCATAGAATGATTTGGCTGGAAAAGACCTTCAAGATCATGAAGTCCAGCCATTAACCCTGCACTGCCAGGGTCCCTAAACCATGTCTCCCAGCACCACATCCACATGGTTTTTAAACACTTCCAGGGATGGGGACTCCACCACCTCCCTGGGCAGCAGGAAAGTAGTATCTAAATAAAATAATTGTTTTTAGGTTATTAATCTCACCTGCTTCTTAATCTTATTTTGAAGTAATGAAACTGTTCCTTTAGCCCTGTTTTGACCTCTTTTTTTGTATTTGCAGTGTGGAAGCTTACATATTTTTCTTAAAAATGTAGTGCTTGCTGTTCAGTGAATACAATTCCTGAAAGATATTTATATTTAGTATGACTGGCTGAGATTATTTTTTTGCTATTAATTTTCAGATAGAAAGCAGGAAAAGCAACATTTTAATTTTAATAAATCCAAAAATACTGAATTCAATGAATTTTTATATGTTTTCAAATGAAATAGAGATCTTCAATGCCAACAACCAATAAGTGGGGACTGGGTTTTTTAATCATTTTAGCTAGGTAAACACAATATTTTCAGTTTCTAGCAGGTGAAATGATGCATGGATCCAACTGTATTCTAGCAGTAAAATATACTGGGAAGTAAATATTTCCTTATGAATTACAGAAAAATCAATTAACTGTTACCATATGGACTATCCAGTGGAAAATATCCTTGTATAACTGATCCTGCAAGTTTGCATACTTTATGCACTGAAATTGATCCTGTTTACTTCAGATGGCATGAACTGTAAAACTTTGCCATAAAAATTATTTCCATATCAAAGAAAATCTAGAAGTAGTCTCACGCTTCATTCACTGCTACATAGTTAATGTTTAAATTCTTACTTTCAATTCAAGTCTCAAGCTACAAATAAAAACTTGATGAGTTCCTGGAAAAGATCAATTATTGTTTTGTATGCAGGTATGTTACAATTATGGTTAAATTAGTGAGTCTGAGGAGGCTGTATAATATTTTAAGACTGACAACTGAAAGGCAAGCAGGTTTCACTGGAGAAACATTAAGAAATAAGAAGTTTGATTTTTAAAGTCAAATTCAAACCTTTTTTTCTGACAGGTATGTGTTCTCAAACAGTATATCCTGTATCTTGGGATTCAAAAGAGAACTTCAAGGGTCTATCACAGTCTCTTTGATTACTCTCTCATCACTGAGAACTGTGCAAGAATAATAGCTTAGCCATACACCACAAAAACTGCCCCCAGCAATTTACTAGTTACTGACTAAAATATGGTATTCCACAATAGTAAACAAGCAATTATGATTGTTGGGATTCCATTCATTCTTAATCAGATTCTCTGGTTTTGCACATTGTCTTCTGAAAGAACTTTTATTTATAACTAGGTTTGCTGTAATAGGAAGGCTATTAGACCAGAATGGACTTTTTGGTTTATCAAATCAATCTTTTGCAATTATATAAAATTCCTTTCCCAAGTGCTTGTGGAAACATCACTTTGAAGCACTTAAGAGTAGACGTTTTCCAGTCTTTGGCATGAGCTGTATTAGGGATCAGTTAGTTATTTAATAAACCATTCTGCTGGAGAAACTCTTAAGCGCAAGGATGATCCTTGGCATTGCAGACCTTTTTTTTGTCTGTTTTCTAGACTAGTCCTCCAATCATAAGTTCAACCACTTCTCACTTCTGCTTCTTTACTGATCTCTTCAGTAGAGTCATTGAGTTCTAGCAGTGCAGTTGTTACTTACCCAGTAATTGGTATTTCTGTCCATTGTATATATCTGTAAAAGTATTAGAAGACTAGCTGAAGTAATAATTTTCTATTCAGAGTGATTAAAACATGGTGACAAAGTTGAGAGGTCTTTGTCCTTCTAGATTTTATTCTCCTCTGTAATGTGCTCGTAGTTTAATTGTTTGTTATTTTTGTATGTGGAATTGTTTGTAAATTCTTTCTGTAATTATCAATTAAGGGTCATAATATGACCCTTTTAGCGTAAGGAGCTTTTTCCAGTACCCCTTTAAATAAGTCTCATTTGATTTTAGTGTGAATGAAAGTGCCTCAAGAGGCACTTAGTTTTATCCTGGAATGTAGAACTTGAATTTTATTTATTTTTATTCTTTTATTTTCTACCAAATTTTCGTGTTTTTTATTTAAACCACAAGGTCAAAATTCTTATATTCTTCCTTCTTCCAAAATGCTGGAAAACTATTTGAAACACCTATATTTAGCCTAGAATTTTCTGTTCCAGTATCTAAATTTTGTGGGAAAATTTGCTTGAGATAAATTTCACTAATTAAAATGGTTATACAGATCTACCAGATCTGCTGTCTTAGAGAGAGACTCAAGACTGAAATAAATAGAAGAGCATGAAGATGTATTGCAATTAATATCTGTCAATCACATGCTTAGTTTCACCTCAGTTCAGTTGAGGTGAGAGCATGTCTTCCTTGATTTTTTTCCCCTTTTATTATTGAAAGTAAATTAAAATTTATTCTCCATGTTTCATGTTGAAATGCTCTTCTATTTTTTTACTTCTAGTTATACATCATTAATCAGTTTTACTTCTTTTATGTTAAAAAAGGATCTTTCAATGGAAGATGAGTAGTGCTCTCTCTAGGTCACTGCTTCACACCTTTTTTTTTATTTTTACAACTATGATTTTCAGCCTTGGACTGATATTTACTTGTTTATAGTTAATATTTTAAATGAAAATTAGTAATATTTAAAATACCAGTGTTTTTCCAGAACCATATAAAACTAGTTTTATAAACAGTGAACCATACACTATGACAACGTTACATTTTTTAAGTAACCGAAGCCAATCTCAAAATGAATAGCAGATCCTGTCCTTCAGTGTGTTTTAGTCCCCAGCAATTGTTTAGTCTCCATCATTTAGCCCTTCAACAATTTTAGTCTCCAAGTTACTGTTCAGAGAATGTTCTAGTAGAAAATTAATTACATTACATTTTATTGTTAACTGTGAATGATTTTTAATCATGCATACCAGCCATATTTTAGGGACCTTAATATTATTTACAAACATGCAACACATTTTGCTTTGGATATTTTGTTCTATTTTATCTTTCTCTAGGCCACAAGAGGAGCTTGATTTAGTTTTAATTAATATTCAAGA
Organism: Ceyx melanurus; assembly: GCA_024611195.1. Taxonomy (NCBI): domain Eukaryota; kingdom Metazoa; phylum Chordata; class Aves; order Coraciiformes; family Alcedinidae; genus Ceyx; species Ceyx melanurus. The sequence continues at coordinate 35,880 of JANHGL010017328.1, forward strand.
TGTTCAAATTATCTTTGACTTTATTATGGTACCTGTTTCATCATTTGAATCAACATGCTACTGCTGAGTAGTATAAACACAAACAAATCACTCGAACTAGAACAACTTATGCTTTTTTTAAGACAGGATAAAAATTCATTTCTACCATTTCTGTTTTTTAAAGTATGGAAGTACTAGATATGTCTCAGTTTTTTTATAAAGTGTTAATAAAGCATTTATTCCTTGATATTCATTTTTACATTTAAAGATACAGTATCAAAATTATCATTGTTGTGTTTGTAATTCTTGCAATATTTGTAGTACTTTCAATACTTTTAGAACTTTTTTTTTCCCTCTTAATTGAAAGACATTGCTTAAATACTTAAGAGGAGATTAAACTCAAACAGATGTTTGGCACTTGCAAAGATGCAAGTAAATATTTTCCATTACTTTCAATTTTATTGGTATCTCATTAAAAAAGTAGTATCATTGTATGGTTTTGTTTTCTGTGTAATTCATGAAGAAGCAGTGCACTAAAATGTTTCTTGGGTTTACCCCCTACTTTGTATTTGAACTGATATTTTCTGCAGTTGAAACACTTCAGTAAAAGTTCCACATCTTTTTACTTGCTTTGTGGAAACGGTTGAATTTTTCTTCATTGTGTTGATGGTTTTGTTTTACATGTCATATTTTAAAAATATTCTTCAGGAAAAGCAAGGAAAAAATAGAAACATTCAGAAATGTTTGTCTTTAAAGGTAGTTGTTGTATTATGTCTGTTCCAAGAGACCTCTATAATCTTAATTTACCAGAAGCCTCAAAAGTTACTACCTTATAACTTGATCAGTATGAGTCATCTGATCACACAGCTCATTCTGTTTGCATGCAAACAACCACATGTTTGCATTTAAATACTTTATCTTATAATTAATTAATTACTGCAATTAACAATATTTAAAGTGTTACATTGTTATATAGTGGTCTAGTAAGTATAGTTCGAAGATGTCACCTGGAAAACAAGCAAGAAGATATACTTCTTCCTGTAATATGAAACTCCTTGCCACAAGCCTAAAAAATCATGTTTGTTTTTTGTTTGTTTGTTTTTAAGATAACAGAAAAAAAACCCACACAAAAAAAAACCACACACAAAAAAACCCCAAACAAACAAAAGAAAAAACCTAGACAAATCTAGTGGAAGAAGATTCTATCATAGAGCTGAAACATGTTGAAAGTGAACATGTTCTGTTCTGGTGTGCATGCTTCTGCTGTTATACTCTCAACATCTAATTCCAAGTATTTCTGCTTTTAATTGTCTAAGGAGGTTTGGAGAACTGAGCTCTGAATAAATCCGTTATGCATATATGTCATGAAGTAATACATATATGGGCTTCATTAAAGGTTTTTGAAATGAAATTTTGAAATGAAAACCTGGTCCTTAGAAGTAATAACTACTTGCAATATGCATGCCTTCATCACATCATCCAGGTGATGAGATTCAAATGGTACTTAGAAGTATGCCTGTAAATGTTTTTAGGAATGAAAACAAATCAGGATGCCAAAAGCCTATCAGTTAGACAGCTTGTTTTAGGTACTGTATGTTCCTACAATAATTTATTTTTTTTTTCTCTTGTGAAACATACAACTTGTTAGGCAATATAAATGAGATTTACTTTGAAAGAGAAGATACATCTCTGACCAACTCTGAACCTGTGTTTGGGAGGATTGCCATAAATCATAGAATGGCTTGAGTTGGAAGGGTCCTTAAAGATCATCTAGTTCCAACCCCTCTGCCGTGGACATCCCAGGGATACCTCCCACTAGACCAGGTTGCTCAGAGCCTCATCCAGCCTGCTCTTAAACACTTCCAGGGATGAGGCATCCAAAACTTCTCTGGGCAACCCATTCCACTGTCTCACCAGATGTTGCTATGAATTCAATAATTTTCCTGTCTATATATTCTGTGTATTTTCTGTGGAAGATACAGAACCATAGCAAGATTAGATTAATAACTGCAATTTGCATTATTCCAAATTGCCAGCCTCACTACTGTCTTTGATTTTTTTTTTTTGTCAGCAGCTGCAGCAGTAGGTAGAGGTCACTATAGTTATCCCTGTTTGATTCCCTGTTCATGCTATGATCTCTGTGATGATTCCCTGTGGATCCTACAAGCTATGTAGCTGTCAAGTGTTACATCATTCGATTATTTTTTTTTTTGTGGAAAGCAATAAGGATTTTTTCTGGGGGGGTAAAAAAATAACCTCCCCAGAGCCATTTTCAAAATCGCTTTCATTAAATGTTTAATGCTGCAACAGAAAAAATACAGTTCCTTTCTGAGGTGCAAAATTTGCACTGAAGACAGCCTTACTTAGAGGAAAATATACATTCTCAATGCTGCATTGAGCTTTCCTTAAAAAGAAGAAAAAAACCCCAAACAAACAAAAAAAAACCCCACAAACAAAAAAGCAGTAAGATTATTTTATTATGACAGCAGGAGATGACTCATTTATGCTCCTAAATGATATCTTGCCCCTGGAGAGTGATACATAAAAGAATCTGGTCTTGCAAGCTCCTAATTCATTTAAATGTTGCAAATTTCAAGCTGCAATGCAATACTGACTTAAGTAAGTATATGTCTGTTTGTCAGATGAGACATTTAAACAGGAGTGCCACCCAGAGAGTGCAGACTGGCTTTTGGTTGCTCCTATTATCTGCCTCTCCCTGTTGCATGAGAAAGTTGAAGAAGATTATCATACTTGTTTCCTAGTGGTTACCACAGAATAAGTAAGGTTTCCCAGTTTCTGAAATACCTGCCTTATCAGGGAAGATGTAGAGCTGGGAAAGGGAGAATTTAACTCTTATGTTGTGCAGCAGGTACCTGCTTGTTTGACTCATGCTGAACTGAGGAAAGTAAGACAATTTACCTTCCAGTCTCTCCTGTTGTTCCTTATGTCCAGTAAGTGAAAATTAGGCAAACAGAAAAATTTCATAATGTTATGAGTTGTTTTTACAGATGCACTTAATTTTTACTCACCTTAGGGCTTGGATACAAGTAGGTATGAAACTTTCAGAAATAAATTTGGTTTTTGACAGTGTCCTAGTAAACTGTCCAAAAACTGCATAAGGCTGAAGTCAGTAACAGTAAAAAACAAAATATTTCCTAGCATCTTATAAAAAATCTAATGATCAAAGCAGTTAATTGGTCACAACTATGCTTCAGACTAAGATGTGGCTAAGCTGTGTTTCCAGCTACTTGTTAAAAAGGTCAGGAAATTATTTGCTTCATATTTTTTTCAAACTTGGATGGTTTTTAGGTGTCTTCTACATAATCTGCAAATGTTGTTTGCTCTTTGTTTAAAACATTGTTCACTGTTAAAGCATTTCCAACTCTTAATCACACACATTTTAGTAATTTGAGTGTCATGGAGGTCTACAAAGGTACTCTGTTGTTCAATTCCAATATTTTTATTGTCAGTGCTGCAGATCAAAAGTTGGTTATAAGTCTCATAGTTCAGTAATGTACTGCCTATTCATTGCTATTGAGTACTTCAAAAAATATGTATTCAACATTTTGAAATTTTCATGCTTAGAAGACAAAAATTCAGCACTCTATATTGTGTCTATTATTTACAATATTTTTAATTTTTGTGACTATTAGCTGTGCAGTTAAAAAAAAATCTAGTAGTTGGCATATGTAGGAATAAGTTAAGCACAAGAGAGTTTTCCACCAAATAAATCTTGTGCTGACTAGGTTATTTACATTTTTGAAGTGACAGAAATTAACTTCATGAAACAAGCATTTAGAGTAAGCATTTCTCGTATTGATAGCTGCTGAACTACTACCCACATAGCCAGCCAGCAAATGAATTTTATTTTTTCTTACTGATAATGATATTCATCTTCCTTCAGGAAAATTGTTTTCATGCTTGTTTTTGACAAGAAAAGTAGTTATATTAAGCAGTTACATTTTATCTGCTACATGGTACACAGCTCTCATTGACTTTAAAGGGCATATTTTGGCCTATAGGTGACTGCTTATGTGTTAGAACTTAAGTAAGCACTTGAATGACAGACTTGTTTTAATGCAGCCTGTGTTTCCCTGGAAGACATAGACACAAATGTACTCCCAGCTCAATTTGAGGTAACAGAAGCTGGAGCAAAGACATAACTATTGTAACGAAATTCACTGTACTACTGTGTATTCCCAAATGATTTGTGCAGCTGTGCCTGGTAACCTTTAGAAGAAAGCATAACTAAATATTGTGTTTCTCTGACTAATACTTACCAAAGTACAAATGCACCCTTCAGAATTGCGAATATCCAAATTATACTGGGGGGGAGGGCATAGTATTTAATAGATAGGTGGGTTTTTCTGAAACTTCAGATAATAGCAGCCTATTTCAACAACAGTATTTTCTTTACATTTAAGAATCACTGCTAACTTAGTATAACCCATGTCTGTCTTAAGTACCTTAAAGTGCAAGTGATGTATTTTCTCAGTTACAGTGGGATTATTCTGGAAAGAAACAATTATTTAACATTTGGAGGAAGAATTTTGCATTTCATTCTGTGCACAGATGAATTGTAGTCACGGTGCTTTTTTTAAGAGAAGGAAAACAGTGATCGAATTAATATCCATGACAACAGGAAATATCTGTGAATAGGACAGATTAGCACTGTTATTTTCCTCCATGGCCATTCTTGCGGAGGAGTACTATTTTAAATAACGTATTAGATTTGTGAAGCAAATATTTTATATGTTTACTTTGTCTGAATAAAATGCTAGACCTTTGTTTTAGTCTGAGTAGTCTTCTATCTGGCACACTGGCTTTTGGGACTTGTTATGGTACAAAATCCCATTTCTGTTGTTTTTTGGTTTTTTTTTAAGTTCCATGTGGTACATTTCATAATTCCATATAGTCATACAGGTTTGGTTAATCATGAATGCACTTCTACAATTGGTTTTTATTTGTTGTACATTTCTTTTTGAAGATCAGCTACAAAGCCAATAAAATCTATCTTGAAAACACTTTTACTAGGATAGATTGTGAAAGAGGAGCTATGTTACAAGTGCTATAACCCTTGGTATCTATGTAGGCATTTTCCTGATATCACAGAATCACAGAATGCCAGGGGCTGGAAGGGACCTCGAAAGATCATCTAGTCCAACCCCCTGCCAGAGCAGGGTCACCTAGACCAGATCACACAGGAACACATCCAGGTGGGTTTTGAATGTCTCCAGAGAGGGAGATTCCACAGCCCCCCCTGAGCAGCCTGTTCCAGTGTTCTATCACCCTCACTGTGAAAAAATTCCTCCTCATCTTTACATGAAACTTCCTATGTCTCAGCTTCCACCCATTGCCCTTTGTCCTGTCATCGGGCATCACTGAGAAGAGTCTGACTCTATCCTCCTCGCACTCACCCTTTATATATTTATTTATAAACATTGATGAGGTCCCCCCTCAGTCTCCTCCAAGCTAAAGCGCCCCAGCACCCTCAGTCTTTCCTCATAAGAGAGATGCTCCACTCCCTTCAGCATCTTTGTGGCTCTGCACTGGACTCTCTCAAGCAATTCTCTGTCCCTCTTGAACTTGGGGGACCCACAACTGCACACAATACTCCAGACGCAGCCTTACCAGGGCAGAATAGAGGGGTAGGAGACCCTCTCTCGACCTGCCAACCACAGCCCTTTTAACACACCCCAGAATGGCATTGGCCCTCTTGGCCACAAGAGCACACTGCTGGCTCATGGGCAGCCTCCCATCAGCCAGGACCCCCAGATCCTTTTCCCCTTTGCTGCCTTCCAATCTATGCTGCCAGTATAGGTCAGTCCCCAACCTATACTGATACCTGGGGTTGTTCTTCCACAGGTGCCAGACTCTACACTTGCCCTCGTTGAATTTCATTCAATTTCTCCCTGCCCAGCTCTCCAGCCTGTCCAGGTCTCTCTGGATGGCAGCACAGCCTGCTG
>JANHGL010017328.1:41924-52381 GCA_024611195.1 Ceyx melanurus
TTGGCCAAGGCTCTGAGCAGCCTGGTCTAGTTGAGGGTGTCCCTGCTCCCTGCAGGGGGCTGCACTAGATGCCCTTTAGAGATCCCTTCCACCCCTAAACATTCTATGACTTTCTGCACACAGGTGAAGGCTAGTCCATGAATTGGTCACATTTTGTCATTCATATTGTGGAACTGATTTTAATGATTTATTTTTTCAAAGCATAGACAAGAAAATAAGAAGGAAAAAAACAAACAAGCACAAAACAAAACACGAACACTGAAATTCACTCAGAATATTGGGTGGAAGTCTAGGTTATATAAGAATCTCATATTCTTCTAGTGACCACTGTGCATTATGGCAGGAATGAGTCCTGTTAGTAGTCCTGACATACCCTTTCCTCTGTTTCACCGTTACAGTCTGCTCTTTGAGTCAGATTAATTTACCTGATCATTCCCTTTTTGGGCAAGAGATCCCAATTCTTTACCTCGGAGAGGATGTATCTTACATTTTATCTGGTACTCATGATCCATACAAATTGTGAAATTACAGAAGGCTTCTGCTAGAGTATTAGAAGAGAGAGAGGGGGGAAAATCTAATACCTGGAGCCACTACCTCACCTTGAATGCAGTTTATTCATGAAAAGAAGGTGGGAATGAGAGAATTTGTACAGATGCTGGTATGAAGCATTTTGATACTGTTTCAGAGTTATGATATTAGTATTAACTAATCATTGTGAATTGGAAGGATCCTTCTTGAAAAACTTTAACATTACAGATTGGTGACTTTCATTTATTGATCCATTTGTGTTGTCACTTGCAAAATCCTGCATCAAAACCAGAACTTATTTTGAACTCCTCTTGTAGGTAAACACTGTATGCCCTGCCGTATTAGCTATTTATCAGAAATTTGATGTGTGTTGTTTTGCAAGTGTGCTTGATTTCAAGCATCAAGCACAGATTTCTTATGAAGGTATATTATTTGAAGACAAGTGCAAGCAGGAGAGTTTATGAGCATTGGTTTCTTTTAGGTTATTAATCTCAAATGAATGATTTTGGGTTTTTTTTAATACTTACTTTATTTTAACATGACTTAGAACAAAATGGGCTGTCATTACTATTCTTGTTCCTGAATATTTGGCTTGGCATTTGATGCAAGGCCTCAATTACAGGCTGAAGTGCCAGCAGCCAAAGCTGAAAACAAGACTGTGGTGGGCAAACTCAAGATTTAATTTCAGAAGGAGTGTTTATATTTTCCCTGGGGCCACATTAATGAAAGTACAAACCCTAAATGTTACCACCAACACATTTTAACAGACCAGTTTCCCAGTTTTTTAAGTGTGGTGTCACCTAGAGTATTTTTATTTTAACTTTTTCCCCTTTGTCTAACTTTGAAAGAAAAGCAATAAAACTGTATCATTTTTGGCTGAATTCAGTGTCCTGTTTAGGGAACGTAAAGTTCAGTGTAATGCAGCAAAGTTGCATTTGAGAACATTTAATCCATCTTCTATTTCTGTATCAACTATTTTAATAATTCAGGTTTAAGTTATCAATGCAGAACTTCATGTTACTACAAAACACGTCACCATCTGGTATATACATACACGTTATAGGGGTCCAGATACTGATGTCCTGAATCAGCCTCATGTCAGAACATTTGAGCCATGCCCAGGATGAACTTGTGACCAGCATGTCACTGCCAAGAGAGACAGTAGTGATGGGGTCACTGAGAGTTCTTTAGCTCAGTTTCCTGCTCCTTCGGCTGGGCCTGTTTTGTGACTTTAATAGGATTAAAGAAACATTTACATTGAGGCTTTAGGGGCATTTTCACACTGCTCCTTTACCCAACTTGAAAAGCAGCATAAATCCAAAGGATTTAGTAAGGGATTTATGTAAAGTTGTAGTGTAAGAGAAGTTGGTGCACCTGGCTCTCCTCTTTTCTCCTCTGAGTAAGGCAAACTGAAGTGTACTGCATGGGATACAGAAGGGAGCTTGGCATTTTTTCCAGAACGTTTAAGCCTCTATAAGATTTAAAGTTATCGTCACTAAATGTTAAAATGAAATGGTTGTTTCTGATGGAGAGCTATAGTATTTCAATCCATAGATCTTAATAGACATTTTTCTTCAGAGGGTCTTATGGCATCTTTCCACCACTTTTCAATACTGACATTTCATGCATTTAGAAGAATTTAAAATTTCCTGGAAATTATGATACTTTGTCTTTCAAAGTGGTTTGGGGGATCGGGGGAAACACAACTCGCCACTGCTTAGGTTCTTTAAAATCCAAAGGAAATTGTTAAATAACCAAAATTATTTCAAACTCTTTTGGGAAATCAATGAAAGCATCTTAGTTGAAACTACATACATAACCTATTGCATCCTTTTTTGCAATTACTTTAGAATAAAATTGCTAGAGTTTGAAATTCCGTAAGTTAAAACTATTTCATATAGCCTTTTGTGCCTCACTGTATAAATCTACAGAGACAGAGGTTATGCCTTATACTCTTTTTAGTCAGGCAAGATTCCAGTTGAAACTGAAATCAAGCGGTGTTACTGCTGAGAAAAGATTGTGCTATCAAAGCCAAAAGGGGGAAAAATAGTGTTCAACAGTAAGATGACAGATTGCTACAGTATTTCAAAACTACTCTTGTGATTTAGGTGAATAATGTTTTTCATCCTATGTGCATCATTATAGATGCACGACTGTAAGAGACATATCAACTTTGCATTTGGTCTGCAGTTGCATAATCATCCAGCTTGCTTTGTGGCCATAGACTGTTCACATTAGTAATGATTTGCAGTGTACAATGGACTAACGTCACCCAGATGTGTAACATCCATGGATATAAACATCTGTCATCTAGGGTCCCTCTATTCTGTAAGTATTTGATAACAAAACAGAAGAGACATCCGTATTTCTTTGTGTTGTCCATTAGGAAGGCAGTGACAAGAGGAAGTGATGAATCCTGACATCATGTCACCTGTAAGGGTCTCCTGTTTTCCTGATTGATCCTTTGGTGTTATTGAACAGTATTTTATACTATACTTCTGAAAATCTGAGAATTATAACCAAATCATTGGTTATTTTGCATTCTGTACAACCTTCTCAAAATATATTTTAAGTAGAAAAAAAAATCACACTTCTTAATTAGATGTGTAATATTACTCATTTTTAATGCAACTAGTGACTCTTGTCCATAGACATTTTCATGAGGTTTAGACTAAGAGAAGCTAATATCCTAGTGAGACAGTTAGATGGTTCAGATGAATTTTGGATGTTAGACATTTAATATTCTATTAAACTGAATAAGTGATTGCTTTGAGAAGAACTTCATAAATATTTTGTTATTCCTATTAAAATAAATCCTTTATTCATTTGTTGCCCTTTTCTTACAAATTAATGTACATGCTAGTAACAGAATTTGTATTCCAATGGTTAGTATTTCAATGACATTTCTTAATGCAGAATTTTTGAGTATATATAATTGGCTATTTTGGTAATAAAGCAGCAGTTGTATATTTTCTTGTTGTAGTGTAATCCATATTACTTTCTACTAGGTGCAAATTTCATTCAGTTCAATATGATCAACTTGGATTAATTAAAGATAAGCAAATAATCTGCAATTTTATTTTCTTAGTCATCGGCTTAGTTTCTAAGTCCCTGTTGTACCATTCTCTTAGCCAAGGGTGTCAAGAGTTTTAGAGTCTTAGAAAGTTAATTATAGATGTGCTTAGCTAAGGCATTTTGACATGCACTTGCAAAACTGTCAGACTGCAAGAGAGAAAAAGCAAATGTTCCTTCCAGTCTGACATTATTATGAATTCTTAGTGCAAAGATCAGAAGTTGGGTCAGGGTCTCTTCCATCTCTAGATTTCTGTGATACTCTTTTAATTACATTAGAATTAAGCCTCAGTGGGACAAGGACAGAATATACAAGGCCTTTTTTTCCATTGTGTTACCTTGATTTCTTACGGTCTTCAGATTTGTGTGGTGAAGATCCAGAACTCACATGATTGTTAATTTTAAAAAAGGAAAATTAAAAATTGTTGTCTTTAGAATTTTGCTGTCTGTGTACCAAGGTAATTTCAGGACCACCACAAAGTCCCATTACTTAACAGATTCTCTTGTCTGTACATTCTTGAGAAGTAATAATTTTTTTCTTCTTTTCCGTTCACAAATAAAAGGAGCAGATAACTGTGCATAAGGATGGTTTATTCTGTTCCTAAATGTGTTTTGCCACAGCCAAGGGGAATATTCAGTATGTTAACCTTAGTTTTATCTGCCTTTTTTTTTTTTTTTTTTTTTTACTGGGTTTTTAGAGGGGGTAATTATTGGAAACATTTCAAACCTGCTTTTATGCAAAAATTTCCAAGCTGTTTTTATCCCAAATTCTGCAGCTACTTTGCTCCATTTTTCAGGTATATCTTTTTATTTAGCTGATTTTCACCCTTCTGCTGAACTTTCATTTTATAAAATCAATTGGAAAGTTGGCCTTACCATATGTGTTTTGATTAATCTTTCCTATTATTATTTCCTGCAATCAGATTCCTGCAGCAAAACCAGTGGGATCAAAATTTGAGACTTAAGTTTTCTATGAATCTAGAGAAATGTGTGAAGTACATCTTTGTACCTACAACAGTAACATGAGATAGATGAAGCAACACAATGTGGTTTCTTGTTTACATTTTGTATTCAAGTCAGTGTGAATAATAAAAAGACTAAGCAGTCTTTACTCGGGTGTAAAAAATAAGATGCTTCAATTATATATATAATTATATACACTTATACACACAGTTAACACACATATATATGTTATTTTTCTGCTTTGCCTGCAGACTACTGACTCATATTTGGTCAAGAGCATTTTCTCTTCAATTGCTCTCTCCTCCTTCCCTGCTTAGCAACAGCTTGTTTTCTTTTTTTTTTGTTTGTTTGTTTGTTTTGACAATGTCAAGTAAGGTATTGCCAAGGTAAAAAAACACCAACCCCTACTCTTCTAATTGTGGTTTTATGTTCTTTATGTTGTTACTTCACTCTAAAGCCTTAACAAAAATCTGCATCTGGAAAAGCAGCAAAATAATCTAGTAACCAAAGGAAGCTAGTACACTAGTGTTGCTGAGAAGTCTCTGCTGGCTGGCAGTTGCAGAAGTAATTTGGAGTTGTGTTAGAGCATAAAACCTGCAGATTATTAAGTTTTACTGCTTGGTTTTTTCCTCCTCCTTTAGAATCCTCTGCTTGTGGTATTGTAAGTGATGACCTGCTGAGAGCCATGGGTACTCAATCTGTGTATGTTTTGAAAGAGGGTCTTGTCATGATGACATTGTTGCAGCTGTGGCTGTATTAAGTGCTTCTCCAGCAACTGTCCTGAATTTTGCTGCAGTAGTTTGGCTTCCAATTCCAAACTGAGGTTTGCAGTACAATGTGTCTGTCAGTAAAAAAGCATTAGCAAAAGCTGCAGTCCTCTCAATAATGGTAGTAAGCATGGTCTCAAAATTGCCCATCTGAATATAGAAAAATACTTTTCTATTCCCTGAACTTTAATGCTTAATAACTTATTTTAATGCATGTATGTGCTTACCACTGGCTTAATTGTAAATTTATCACACATTCACTGCAGGCTGATTTTCCTTGTTGAATTTCTTCATGTGAATCCGTCGAGTCTACAATGATAATTTTAGAAAAATATCTGTATTTCATGTAATGTCATAATTGCTATGCCTTCAAGTACATATTGTTTCATCATGTCATGTCGTATAATTAAAGTTACATTAAAATGCAAATTTAAAACCTTTTTAACCTGACTTAAATCATGTTCCTCAAAACTGAGAGATAGGATTTTTAACTTACTACTTCTATACGTACCAGACTCCAGTGTGTTGTTAGGGGACACTTTGCTTTATATATAGCTAGTGGTATATAGTATCACAATTTCATAGGAGCCTTCAGATAATCATGATACAACTCCAGTCTCATGATATCTAAGTAGAAAAATTACAGTGTGACTCCTGAAGTTACCTGTATAGTTTAATCTTTTTTATATATCATTGTTTTTTTCACCTTCCAGTCTAAAGTAGTGATTTTTCTGTATTATTAACCACCTGTTACATTTCTTCTTAGAAGCAAGGAAGAAGAATCTCCTATTAATGAAGAATCTCATGAGATATAGTTATTTAGAAAGCACTCATACAACTGTGGAAAGATTTACCATGTATTTTCCCAGTTGGGCACAATTTTAATGTAGTTTTTTCCATTTGTAACACTTATGATCCAATGAATATTTCTATTTTGCATACTTATTCCTTGATAGTGTAAAATACATTCTCAAACTAATAAAAAATATTGTTCTTAATAATGCCTTTTCTGGCTGTTTGCTTTACAGTTGGGCTTAATTAATCCAGTTATGCAGATAACAGTACTTAAGGCAATTCTGTGAGCATGACTCAGCATGACCCCATCAAGTAACATTTGTTTATCTGGTTTGGGAACAATATCAATTTTCATCTGTAGGAAGATGTCTGTTGCTTTTAACCAAACATGCTTACTCAGGATTAGTTTGGAATTTGTACACATACTGACAAATAAAGCAGATCTTTGGTATCAGATCTAGCACCCAACCCTGTAGTCAGGGCTTTTCAGGAAGCAATAGTCTGTCTTCAGGCACTTTCCTGGAGAGATGATTTGCAGTGATGAAGCTCCCCAGAAGCCATGTTTAATCTCTGCCAAGTCATTTGTAGCCATATTAAAACAGCATGTGGTGCTGCCTAAGAGTGACTTGGGTATTTAAAACAGTTAATGATTGGAAAAAAAAGGAAACTTAAAGAAAAAATATCATATGAGTATTTTTAATAAATAGGGGTGATTTGTATCCATCTGAATTTCTTGGGGATTTTTTTTGGTTGGTTGTTTTTTGGTGGTGGTGGTGTGTTGTTTTTTTTTGTTTTGGTTTGGTTTTTTTTGCTTTCTCACAACCAGTAGAAAATATTTCACCCAGAGGAAACTGTGAGTTAGTCCTGTGTAGCATAACACATGGAAAGTTGGGTTTATTTGAAAACCAGCCCAGTTGAAGCCAGTGTTATTAAGCCTGTAGTCTATTACACATTAGCAGAAGTCAGCAAAATAATTCTGTGTTCTGCTTTCTTATTAATTCAAATATATGCATTTTTTAATTAATATTACTAAATATAATTGTTTTGTTATATATTTTAGTAGTGGAACTGATTTTTTTTTACATTTTTGTCTATTTAATACTCTTTGATCATTAAACGGGAGAAGAATGCAAAGTGGGTTTTATTGGGTTAGTTTTGTTGATTGGTTTGGGGTTTTTTGTTGTTGTTTTAAGGATTTTGTTTGTTTGCTGATTTTTATTTATTTACAAAGAAAACCAGGGTGTATTCAGCAGACACTGAAGATAGTCTGTGTTGTAGTAGAGGTTTCCTCATAATGAGAGTTCTGCCCACATAGTACACAAGTGACTTTATATATGCAAGAGGCCCACTGTGGTCAAAGTTTTGCCTGCATCCAAAGCTTTGCAGCTTCAGGGCCTCAATCTGTAAGATTTCACAGGTGCATTTCATTGTATAAGATATTCAGATGCTTAAAGTACTTTTTGCATATGTTTCTATACGCTTGCCTTAAATACGTTGAATCTGATTGCTAGACCAATTAGCAATTTTAGTAGCAATTATGGTAACTCTATATAACTCAGTGTATGGCAAAGTAGTCTATAAATAACTTGGCTAAGGAATCCTGTGTTCCTTACCTGTTAAGTAGGTAGGTCACGCCAGAGTTTGCTCTGTGTTTCTTCACATAAATATTTCCATTATTATTTGGGGAGGGGCTTATATAATGCCCTTTTCACCTTCTACAGTAGTCTCAGCAGGTGCTGCAACAATTTTTAGTTCCTTTATACAATCGATCTAGTTTCCTTGGTTGTAAGCAAAGTTCCTTCTCTTATTTATATGAAAGGTAGTATTTTCTTACATTCCTGTCTCCAGCTGGGAGACAGCAGATATTCTGAGAGGGCTGGGCAGGGTGTTTTCCCACCACCTTCAGAAAACTAGACAAATCTGTTTTAAAGATGTGTCTAACATATGGTATTATTTTAAGGGTTTCACTGATCAAGTTCAGAGCATAAAATCCTTAAGGTGTAGAAGTTGCAATATTATTTATTTAAGGAGAAAGAAACATTTTCACATGGCAATATAATTTATGAAACATCGCTCTTTCCTAGAGGTTCAGTCTTAACACTGATGGATTTCTAATATGTAGCAGATACTGTATAAATTATAGCCATGAAAAACCTTTTTTTAATATATACTTAATAATTGTTATCAATAGTAGAAATTCACAGGTGGACAGACAAAAATGTCCCATTTTGGGATTAACTCTAAAATAAATTCTACTACACATAGGTACCATATGGATCTGTTTTCCTTCTCATCCATTATAGAAATGAGAGGAAATAGTTCATTGTTTCCTTATCCAAATCTCAGATTTGCAGGTTCCTCAAGGTAATAATTTTTTATGTAGTCTATTTAATGTGCCAGGAAATTTTTTTAAGCCGTCTGTTAGAAGTTCATGTTAGTGTCCTGGGAAAGATTTCTGAGCCCATGGTTTTAGTAGAAAATATAATCACATACCTGACCTTCTGCAACTACTGGATTTTTCAGAATCATGTCAGGCTCATTGACTAGTGTGGGTTAGTTTTTGGGGAAAAAAATAATCAACAAAGCCTATAAATGATAAAAATGGTAGTTAAAAAGCCCATAACCCCCCCCCCCACACACACACAAAAAAAAACCCAACCCAAAAAAAACCAACCCAAAAAACCCCAACAACAACAAAAACCACAAAAAAAAAAAACAACAAACACAAACCTCTCTCTTTGATTTTTCCTCAAAAAGGGGCATTTACTGATCAAAATATGAGAAGACATTTATAAGTCTGTAGTTGCACTGTAATGTTCTGCTGAGCACTGGGTTTGTTAGCCACTATCCAGTACAGTATATGCAAAGAATCCTAACACTAAATTGCAATAGCACATTTCCATGGATTATTGTGTACCATGAATGGGGGAATGAGGAGTCTGCAAAAGTTGAGGTTTTAATCATACAATAAAATGTTCTCTAAAACTGTTTAGGAAGTAGCTACAGATTTCAAATGCATTTATCCACTTAGCACTGAAGTTTAGGCCATTGTTCAGAAAGTCTATAACTGTATTTTATAATGCAGCCTGATGTTAAAATGATTTAAAGAAAGCATCATGTATTACAGATGTACATATAATTATGTCAAATGGATATAACTAATTGTGAATTCAGTTGCAACATCAGGGGTTGACTATAAGCAAGTAGTTCTGTTACATCTAAGTGCTCCATGAGCAACCCATAATATTTTTAACATAATATTTGCTATGTGGAATGAGTCCCTGCACAGAAGAAAAAGTGCCACTGACAGAATTTTTAGTAAATTATTTACACGCAGGAACAAGAGTCATAAGTTTTTTCTTGTACTTAACTAGTGTGAGGATATTCCTGATTCTAATGATATCAAAAGGACCTGAACTTTTTTCCTCTAGTCCTTAATTATTAAGTACATAAATATTTAGAAATGCAGTCTTTGGTAATCAGTGCTCTTGAATAGTATTCAGTTCTCCATGGATATATCCATCTGTTGATTAAACAATGCTAAGTTAGAACCACAGAATAAAATTTAAAACTATTCCAGTGTCTTTTCATGGAAGAATAAATGGCTTACTTTGTTACTTTAAGGTTATATTTTCTTCAAAGATCAGGAAATGTAATTATTTAAAAAATTATCATCTGAAGTATGTTTGTCATCATTCTTCAATGTATATCTTCTGTGGTCTTAAAAAAAGTTTGTAAATTCTTATAATACAAAACCATATAGAAAAAAAAAACCCAACAAATCCAAGAAATTATAGGTTGTTTGCAAACAGTGAATAGATAAAGCTTTGATGTATTTATCAATAATTAATTAAGTATAGAAATGAAGAGTAAATAAAAGAAGATGAACTTTGACAAATACTGAAAAAAAAAAAAGTCTCTATTACTTTTACCTACAATGATAAAATGGGCCCCTTTCTACTGAACGGTCCTTAGAAAGGGGCCAGGAGATATGTAGGATTGACCCCACAACTAGTTCTTTGAAAAATATAATGATGCCATTATGATGTCTATGAACAGTTACTCATGGCTAATCAATATTCAACTTCAATACAGATTTGAAGCCCTTCTGGAAGACAGTCAGTCTTCTTATAACGAGTTGGAAGGTGGGGGAGTGGTGGAGGGGGAGTCTTGGAGGCATGTCCCACCTCGTAAGGGTGGGCAGATTCTTCCTCCACCCCCCCCCCCACTCCATCATTGCCCTCACTCAAGGGGGGTGGACCCCTGGAATTTGATGTCCCCTCAAATGAAGACCTTTCTGGCAACTTGCCCATAGCCTGTCCCTCAGCCCCA
>JANHGL010017328.1:52481-64324 GCA_024611195.1 Ceyx melanurus
TGACAGAGCTCTGGAACAGGCTGCCCAGGGGGGTTGTGGAGTCTCCATCTCTGGAGACACTTAAGACCCACCTGGATTTGTTCCTGGGCAACTTGGTCTAGGTGATCCTGCTCAGGCAGGGGGGTTGGACTAGATGATCTTTCTAGGTCCCTTCCAACCCCTAATATCTATGATATGATTCTATGATTCTATGATTCAAAGAAAAGTTGAGAATGAACCCTATTCCACAGCTAGCAAGCTGCTAATGTAAACACTAAATGAATGGAAAGCCTTTGTGTCAACCTCACTAATCCAGGTGTTCCAAATTCAATCTTCAGAACACATTCTCTTACACATCAATCTCAGTGTTTTCAATTCCTCAAAGTATTAATTTTGCGTTTAAAATTTCCTGTCATTGCATAAATGTGATTTTTTTTTAATAACAAGGATGCTTTTCAAGAAGTCTTCCCCCATTGTCCTCCTCTTTTATGGACCAATATAAGCATGTATGTCACTGTGCTAGAATATTTCCTTGATGTATTTTGTTGATACCATAAAAATGTAGCTTTTTGCAGGTAGATACTGCAATAAGAAAATGTGGAGGATGTGCATGCTCATGTAAGAAGTATTTTCTACTTTAGATGTCAGCCTTTTATATTTTTATTCCATCTTACAGAAAATTATAATTGTATGATAAAAGCTAAGAAAATTTAGAGATAAGAATATTAGCTTTTGTTTGAGCTATGGCATTAGGAAGTGATACAAAGATTAAAATAGATCAGCCTGGGATGAGAGCAGTCACCTGGTGGCACTGTTCTTCAGTTATGTGTGAGCCTTTTTTTTTTTTCTTTTTCCCCTCTTGCATCCAGTGGTAGGAGTTCTGCTGAGGCCCATGCCTCCCTTCAGGGCATGCTTTGTGTTTCTCAAAGGCATGTCATTCTGGGTGGTCAAGGGATATGACTGAGGTAGGACCCCACAGGGAGTCTTATATAGTCATCTTTGGCCAGAAGCGTGGTGGAATCACACCTACACCTTAAAAATGGACTGAAGTTTTAAACAGAAGGGCAAAATCAGCACGGAATGTGTTAGAATGTCCTGCAACAGTCAGGTTATATTTAGAAAATTAATGTCTCTCAATGATTGTGGGAATTTCAGGAGCAGTATAGACCCTATTGACCCTATTGGAATTGCTTTTCCAAATCTTATATAGCCAGTTCTTCAGTAGGTTCCATAGAGAAGCAATATCTGGTTCTTAAAAATAAAATGTAAACTGTATGGAATTAAAAACATACTTATATCATACTTAAAAACATACTTAAATATATCTTAAAATAATCAGGTTCAGGAATTAAAACTTCAAGCTAATGAAAGCAGTGCGAATAGGACAGAGTGTATAGAATTGGGAGCTTTGAACTGGATAGATTTTATATGGTGGAAGAGAAACCATTTTGATTAGTAGTAAGAGCAGAGACAATGTGATGCAGAAAATTGCCCTCATGTGGTAGATCTGGACCAATACAGTGTATTTTTCAATATCTATAGAATTAGAACAGTTGGGTTGGGTTGGTTATGTGAGTTGTTCATCCCTAATATGTTATTCATACTGATTAAATTTGCATATGAGTCATACTCAGCTTGAATTTGCCAGATGTCCATTTATGTTTGTTTAAATAATGAGATCATTCCATGAAGTGAACAGGACCTAAAAATAAGAGGAAAGACTGTTGAGAAAAACAGTTCCTTACATATTTTCACTTCTCATGGTATATTATGCAAATAGAAGCACAGCAGTGTTGAGGCACTGTTCAGTAAAAATGTATCTATTGCAAACACTTCATTAAACAATGAAGCTTCTTTGAGTTTGTTTCTATTTCCCAGACAATTTTCTCCATTAATGGGAATGTTGTCCTTCTGAATAGATTCAGACTGTACCATTTTCAAAGCCAGCATAATTTTGCTACTTCTCATTTTGTGTTATCTGAAGATCCCAAGTCTTTTCAGAGCATTTTGTCATTTACTGTAGCAGGGAAAAATTTGTACTGCTCGAGGCAAAGCTTATACATAAACTGAGCAGACGTGAGCCAACTGCATCCCGAATTTTTATGTTACTGAATGTACATAAACTTTTAACAAGCAATAAACTTATGCGCAAAGGGAGACTACCAAATGACTACCAAATAACCACCCAGGTTAAACGGAATCTCCTTACATATACTCCTCAAAGATATACTTAATTTGTTTGGGACTTTAAAAATCTTTCCCAAGTCTGAAGATTTCTGTTCTGTTTATATGGCAGCCAGTCACTACACACATTAAACATTTACATTAGTACTTGGTAAAATAAATCTAACCATATACAGCTTGAGATTGACACCTTGGTAAAAAAAGTTAAAAGCACCATATCAGAGCACATATCTGGCAAACTACTTTGACCTCCTTAAAGCAGAATCTGCAAGGAAAGGCTGCAAGAAAATAAAATGAAGACGTTAAACCAAAGCTCTTAGTCAAGTAAAGTACTCAATAAAGAACTATCTAGGTGTATAGATGATATAATATACAATAAAAGGAAACCACTGAAAATTGGTTTCATGCTAAGCTCCTCCAACTGATGTATCTACCAGAAGTAACAGAATTTGATGACATAATATGTTTAGAGAAAGAGATTTCTCATGTTCTTTCTTAAGATGTAACAGATGATATTTTGTGAATTGCACTATATCTGCCCACTCCCCAGAGAAATATGGCTCACAAGCCTAAAAACATCTGCGAGCTTCCCCATGCCAACTGTTCTTTATATTTTGGACCAGAGAAGGGGAAAGAGGTAAGATACATTTCAAAGCAGAAGAAATGCACCATCACAACAGTGTGTTTATATTGTTCCTTTGCTCCAGACTGTCTTTTCTAGATAGAGGATAATTTAGAACTTCAGATACTGTTACTAAGTCTTTCATTTTCTTGTCAGTAGCAGCTGTTAATTAAATATATCAAGAGCAGACTTTTCTGAAATTTATTTGAAGAAGATTGGCTTTAAAAACTGTTGTAAATCAGTGGGCTAGGTTCACATCAGGCTGTGTATGGAGCAGTAATGTCTGCTTTACTAAGGGATGCAAAAATTTGCATAACATCTGGAAATCTGCAGAAGTGCAAGCAGACATGTTACTGAAGGAGAATTGTATGATTGAGTGGCTTCTAGAAAATACATGTGTATTCTGCTTGCAACTAGATTTGACACACTCTGTTGAAACAAAATGTCAAAGTACTCAAAGTAAAGGGCCAGGTTTTGATTGTTCAAGGAACAAAAAGAGCAGCAAAGCATAGAATCATAAAAGTGTGTTTTCCTTTGTGTATTTCTGTATCACAGCAACTGCAGCTGTACCTTTGGTGCATGTTCAAAGTGAAGTGGAAAAGTTATCTTTGCCTTACATTCTATATTAATATTACATTATAAGTATATCTGTTATAAACCAAAAGGTCCATTCAAGTGATTCCATTCAACTAACTGGACTGCTGAATGGTGAGCGTACATATGCAGAGAGATACCATAAAACCAGAGTTTTTGTTGAAAGCTATAACTAAAGCTCTGAGTGGTGGATAAACAAGGCATGACATACTTTTGGGAAAAAAATAAAATAAAATATATATAGACATTTACGGATGATTGCCAGCAGTCTGCTAAACTAGTTCTTCTAGTCTGCTAGGGCCATATGGCCTCACATTAACATTTTGCTGGGGTTACAGACTTTGAACCCCTGCTTCTGGACTTGTGAACAACAGTTTGACAGAAGTATGGAGCTGGACTTTTTCCAAATTCCATTACTTCCTTTCTCTTGAGTGGCATAACTTGTATATCCTATTAGCCTTGTAACTTTCAGTCTCACCCTCTGTCATTGTTATGTATTTAGTTGAATTTGTGGCTCCTTAAAAGATAGTCAGGTTGAAAAAAATCTCTCAATTGTGATATTTTTGACATTTTAACTTTAAAATTCAAATATTTTCAGTTAGCATTGCTTTTGTGTCATTTATATGACAACCTACCAGGTGTTGTATTCTTATTTTTTTCTGGAGGGGAAGAAAAGGCCATTGTCTTTACTGCAAGTAAGTATGTAAGTCACACTTTTTTAACAATATTGTTTATCCCATTAAAATGTTGCAGTCATTAACTTTTCCTGTAGGAACTATTTAAAAATGCTGCCTTTTAAATTAAATAAACAATAGATTCTGTCGTTTTTAATGTGCAATTGTATTTAGTGTCCATTTTAAAGCAGAAGCAGTATCATTTGTAATGACAGCTGCAATTATAAAAGATTCAAAGATGTTGTGGGGATTTATCTAGTGTGGCAGTGAATCTGTTCAGCTTTTTCAAATTTCTTGTGTATAATTTCACAGCTGTTGGAAAGTTACTTTTACCCTTATGTACTTTGTTTGGGTTTTTTTTTTTAGAAATTCAAATACCTCATTAAAAAGTCGTTACTAAATTGCATGCACAGAAGTTACTTAGGTTCTTTTATAGTTGTAACACTTGGTTGTTGAATTTTTGTTTTTGAATATCGTTGAATTTCTGCTGGCATTTATTTCCATGTTTTCTTGAAAGTTGATCTATGTTTTTTGTTGTGTTTTTGTTTTATTTTATTTCAACAGCTTGATCAAGTTGTCCGTCTGAGAAATCTGCATAGTTTGGAACTTTTCCTGTCATGTGCACAGAAACAGCTAAGTGTTTTATTAAAGGAAGACCCAACTACAACAGAGGAAAACAGAGACTGACATTCTCAGTGCTGCTGATACAATGTGATTTGTGAAGCTGCAAATCAACCAAGCAAATAACAAATATATTCTGATCTTCTGGGATTGCATCATTGATTCAAGATTGATCTGAAACTATGCTTGATAGAAGTATTTGTGGATCACATTATTTTAATTTATTTCATTGCTATTATGAGACTGTGAATATGGGTGGGAAAAAATATCTGGAAAAACATTGCTTTTATTTATTATTTTTCTTTCGTTATATTTTCTAGTAGCCCATGATTGAAGTTCTAGTTAGCTGCAGCAAATATGACGTTTCCCTGTTATGTCTAAGTTTGGCATCGTGTGTTGATGTAATTCATCAGTAATTTTGATATTTTAGAACATGGATCAAAACATATCATTGAATATAATTACAAATCTATCTTCATCTCCAAAGTACAAAATGAAGTGCATTGCCTCAGTTGAGCCTGAGGAACTTATTATTTATTAATACTTTTGATGTATAACAAGAATCAGTCCTCAAACATTAGACTGTTTACAGGCATTTCTTTAGCCATTTATAAACAACTCCAGCTCTAGTAATACAAGTGCATCTTTTTAGAGTAGTGCAAAACATCTGCATAAATTATATATAGTATGTATTTTATTTCTGTTTTACAAAGCTAGTTTGATTCCAAAAGTCATTTTCTCATGAAAGTACGATTTATGTGACTGGCCTCAGTTTCAGGAAGAAGATGTATGTAATTATGTGAAGACTGATACTGTACTGCCTCAGTGGAATTTCTGACAGAATAAGGAGTGCAGCTTTCTGACCTCAAATGCCCTTTCTAAATCCCTGGAAGGAAGTAGAAAAAATCCCCACTGACATTATTGGACTTTGGATCAAGTTGTATGTCTTTCTAGTCTTGCTAATGGAAGCATGGAGGGGAATTTCTGTGCCTACACTCTAATGATTATAGATTTTGGGGCCTTAGTTATAAAAAAAGTCTGGAATTAAATATGGTTAAAATAAAGGTTCATGCTTAGAAATGTAAATAAAAAGATGATATTTCTTATGGTGAGCTTGGGGGACTACAGGCATTTATGAGTTCAGTTCTCATTAATCAATGGTGGTTTGTCTTTTTGTTTGTTTATTTGGCTGGGTTTTTTGCATCAGCAGTCACTTTTCATAATTTTTTTATAGCAATAAGGAAACACTAATTGGTTGCATATGTATTTGGCAGTGTGAAATATGTATTGAAGAGAGCTTAGGTTTTTATTTAAGCCTTTTTTCTGTGTTTCATTTTTGTCATTGATATGAAGGTTCACTGAAGATGTAAATAATGCTGTTTTTACTAGGTGATGATCTCACTCTACGAATGGAAGAAAATCCAGTCTTCTTTTGATATTTCTTGATTGACTGACCAGTTTAGATTTCTTCTGGCAGACAAAAAAAATACTTCGGTGTTAATGGGTCACCCACTTACTTATTGTTCCTAAGCCAATTAAATTATTGTTTTTGTCAGTTGCACCAAAGGCAACACAGATGTCCATGTGGATTTCTTTGGTAAGTAGAGGTAGTATAAAATTAAATTGATTGTCTAGTGCTGTCTTCCAATCTGTGTTTAACTGTGGTAAGAGCAGATTCCAAGATGAACTTCAAAATGCTTTTTTTACTTCTATGCCTGTACATGGAATAGTATTCCTTTTTATGGAGGACCTATAAGTGTTCCCCATCAAATCCAAGACTTTAGCAGTATATCGTCATTGTACTAAAGAGTGTTGTATTATGTCTTACAACAACATGTAAAAGCAAGTGTTTTTGAAAATCTGTGAGGAGGGAACACAGGGAGAAGTTTGCAAAGCCCAGTTTAGCTCCTAGAAAGTGGTATCACAATTCTTTATTTTTTTTTAATTTATTTTATTCCTGCATACATGGTTGCTGGTATAACAATTTTGGCAAGACTGATGTGTAATGGGAGGACCAAAAAGCTCTAGAATTAATCCTTGGAATCAAAATGCAGAACTAAAATGTTCAAGCTACTGAGTCTGCAGTCTAGATTGTGACCAAAACCCATGTAATATACATATTTATACATACATATATATATATATAGGCACTTTAAAATAGAAGTAAACCATGAATCTTGTTATGTAAAGATGCATTTTAAACAATCCATTCTGTGTGTTAAAAAACACCTAAAAGACAAGGTAGTAGTATATGCAGTGTAGCTAAGGGTTTCTTTCCAGAATAATTTTCTAATACTGAATATTGTGATATCATACAGTCCTTTTTATTTGTGTTGTACATGTCTATGTTTCTGTTGACTCCCCATTTACTTGTTCCAGAGTTCTAGATTTCTCTGAGACTGTGTGTACAAGTTGTACAAATAAGTAGTGATTTGCCACACACTTTTTGTACTCCATCTATGTTAAGAAATGGGAATATTTTATTTTTGCCTTTCTCTCAAGGCAAAAAGAATCTCATTGACAAATGACACTTGAATTCCTTGAAGCATTGAATTCCTTCATTCCATCATAAGAAGGCAGAGCAAAGAAAAAGTAGTTATTCCCGAGGCTGAGATCACATTAGTGTTTTGAGCTTTTTGTGCATCTTTACATTGTCATCTAATCAAAAGTTGCCTCATGTCCTGCCAGCTAATTAAATGGCAGTTAATTCCTGACTGTCTGAAATTATCCATGCAGACATGACCTTAAAGAGCCTTATTTCCTCTTCACACTGAAACTGCATTTCTAGCACTCTATAAATCCCTCTTCCACCTTGTATTTTCTATGTCCAAATATTTGAATTTACAGATTTTTTCTGTAAATATGTTGGTAATATGTGATAAGAATTAATCTTGTTTCTTATCAGGAAATATCCACCAAGAAAAATTGTTCATCAGGGGGACAGGTATAATTTATGCTCATTTTCAGATCATGTACTGTGTCAGTGCATTTATCAAATGTAAAATGAGCTGGTTAAGAGTTTACCTAATGCCATCCTGATGTCACACAGGTAAGATGTAGATGCTATAGCATAGAATACAGTATAGTCCAACTAGCCATTTACATCTCCCTGCTTCCCCAGCTGCATTGCAGCCTACACTGAGATACCTGAAATACTATAACTAATTTAGGTGCTGTAAACTGTTGCAGGAGAGACTAACTTGTGAATGAGGTAGCCTTAAAAAAATTATATATGACCATTCTGAAAACTGTATGGAAAGATGTTACCACATCTTTGACATTCCTTTTTAGTCAAGGATTATAAATATGCCAAGGAAACATTGGTCTGGAAAACACTTTTTACATCGGTATAATTTGAGCCTGCAATTCAATGTGCTTGTAGGAGGTGATGAAACAAATGTTGGCTTTTTCTGTGATCTTGCCAAGAATATTCTTCAAGAATTGATGGCTTATCTTCTAGTACAGCTTGAGCATTTATCTTTTAAAATATTAATATTTAAGCTTACATAGCACTAATAATACTGCTGCTGAATTAGGGTCCCATTTGAACAGTTGAAGATCATGGGGCTACCATCTGAGTTGCATTCTGCTTGGCTCAAGTTGCCTTTGAAAGTGTATGCTTTGTTAGCTACAGGAAAGCACTAAGGTGTGTGCTACAGGAAAGCCCTGAGGTGTGTAGACTTCTCGTTGTAGACATTACCTAAGCAGTTCATTTGAATGGTGATGTAGCTAGGAATGCCCTCATCGAATTCCTTCATACATGGAGCAAATGGTCAGTCTTGCTTTATGCCATGTGCCACATGCCACATGGTAGGTTATGGTGTTTACATTTCTGTGGGAAGCATTACTAACAATACATTATAAAGACCTCTGGCGATGTCCTGAAAGTGGTGAGTCAACTATAGATGCTGGTGATGACACAGTATTTAGCATCTCAAAATAAAGATGATTAATTTTTTTTTATAAATCTTGGTTATTGAATAGCATGTTTAAAGATGTTGTATCACCTTTCAGTGATACAACATTCATGTGATTATAATATTATTATCCTCTTATAATCCAATAATAATAATTTCCTGTGATTGGTGTGGTATGAGTATTTTATCCACATCTTACATGCTGTGTAATTATGATGGGGTTAGTTCTCAGGTTGACTTTGCACTATTAAGTCTTCATTTCTGCTATTACAGTCTTCTGTTAATAATAAGAAAACACAAGCATTGTGGTGTCCTCTCAGGTTGTCCTACATTATATAACCTCAAAACTATTGATAAGCATATTTTATTTTGATTATTCAGGGGAAAAGGGATCGTTCTCCTTCCTTGAATAAATGTCACTACGGTAGGTTTCATTAGAAAACGGGAAGTTTTTCATTGAGGGACTTAATTACAAAAAACTGTAAATGCCAATGCAATCTGAGTTGGTTGACTGCTTCTGATGTAGTTTCTGGGTCAGTGGCCTCTGTGTTTAAAGCAAATATGGAGTCCTTACTAGCTTTGTTGACAGTCTACCAAAAATGTGTATAAAATCATGCAGACTCTGAATTAATCACTCCCACATTATTTGGATTATTATGTACAAAATTGTCAGGCTGCTAGACAGCTTGGATACAGATAAGGCAAAAATGTGGAAAGTGACTTCTCCATTCTGTTGATGATCCTGTTTACAAGAAAGTTTCTTCACATTACAAGTCCAACTTTTACCTCATTTCATTACATAACAAAATATGATTAAATGTGCTGAGCTGATACAATCACAATATATATTTGTAGCACCCATAACTTAAATCTCAGCAATCATCTTTTATATATGATTGCCAAGAATTAAGATAAAAGCTTGATACTGCTGAGGAAAGATAGTAATTCTTTTCCCTATTGATTACCCTGTGGATATAGCTAAACTAAGGTTAAAGAACATAAATAAAAGTCACTAATCACAGGGTCTCAGCAGATACTTGAATTTTTAGAGTATATTGGATCCCCATTGAAAGTTCATTAAAGCAAAAATAATGCAATAGTCTTTGACCCATCAGAGCACACTGAATATAGTGTCTTTCCCACAACTTACAGAAAATTAATGGTTCCATTGTACAAATCAAGAGCAAAAGGCAGTTTGTGTCTGTGAATGGAAAGAGGGTAAAATCTGTGGGAGAATTATGTTCCATCACCATTGCAAGTTCTCATTCAGTTATGTTTGTCAGGTAGGACACTGTAAATTAATAAATTGCCACATTGAAGAGTAATTTTTACTGTCTTGACAAACAGCTCTACTGCTATGTTTCCCAAGGAAAGCAGCATTGTAGAGAGCAGAAAGAAGGTCAAGCAAATGGTCCACCATCCTTAGTGATCTTAGATGTTAAAATAAACCAGATAAGCTTGCTGAGAACAATCAAGCTTTCAAGCTTTCATTGGCCAAGTTTTCATTTCAAGCTTTCATTGGCCAAGATGGCCATTGCCATTCTGGGGTGTATTAAAAGGGGTGTGGTTAGTAGGACAAGAGAGGTTCTCCTGCCCCTATACTCTGCCCTGGTAAGGCCTCATCTGGAGTACTGTGTCCAGTTCTGGGCCCCCTTGTTCAAGAGAGACGTAGAATTGCTTGAGAGAGTCCAGCATAGAGCCACGAAGTTGATTAAGGGAATGGAGCATCTCTCTTATAAGGAAAGACTGAGGAAGCTGGGGCTCTTTATCTTGGAGAAAAGGAGACTGAGGGGTAACCTCATCAATGTTTATAAATAGATAAAGCACTCTGTAAATAGAGTGCCAGGAGGATGGAGCCAGACTCTTCTTGGTGATGCCCAATGACAGGACAAGGGGCAATGGGTGGAAGCTGAGACATAGGAAGTTTCATGTAAAGATGAGGAGGAATTTTTTCACAGTGAGGGTGATGGAACACTGGGACAGGATGCCCAGGGGGGTTGTGGAGTCTACCTCTCCGGAGACATTCAAAACCCACCTGGATGTGTTCCTGTGTGATCTGGTCTAGGTGACCCTGCTCTGGCAGGGGGGTTGGACTAGATGATCTTTCGAGGTCCCTTCCAGCCCCTGACATTCTATGATTCAGTATCCCCTGGGAAAGGCCTGTCTTCACCACTTACAGATCAGACCATGAACCAGTGTGATAATTCTGAGCCATGTGAATTTTACACATGTATGAAGTCCACTCATTTCAAGGAGGATTCAGTGCCTGAGGGTTATCTGGTCAGCAAAGCAAAAAGCAATTATTGCAGAGTCGTTTTGAGTTATCAGTGCACCTGGTGCACTTTCAGGACTAGTGAAAACTGTGTTTATTTCCCATAAGAAATAGTAGTATCAAGTAGTAAAGATACATGAAAAATATCCAAGAAAAAAAATCTACATAAACACAATCCAAGACAAATCAAATGGCACAGGCCAAAACTGCAACAAATGTGAAATAAAAATTGTGAAGTTAAACAACAGTAGCCAAGGTAAGAAACATGATGCTAGGCTTAAAAAAATTTTTTTTTTCATTTTTTTTTCAATTCTGCAAATTCTTAATTCTGTAAATTGGGCAACATGCAGAGAAATAGGTCACTGAATCCACCTGTAGGAGATATATCTGATGGTTCAGATTAAAAAAAAAAAAAAAAAAGTGAATTTCCAGATGATATAACTTAGGCCTTTGTAATAATAGAATAATAGCAAATGCATATGCATTGAGTGTTGGTGTTATTGTTGTGAAGTGGACCTGCAGGAGTGGACTCTGTGAGGAGCAGGCTGTTCAAGGGCACAGCTGAGCACCTCAGCCAAGATGGTGGTGCTGAGGAGAAAGCATATTGAGAAAGAACAAAACACTGCATGGGCAGTGAGGAGCAAGGAATGTATGAGAACTAGCCCTATGGGCATCAAGGTCAGAAGATAAAGGAGTAGTAGCTCCAGGCCCTGGAGCAGAGATTCCCTTGCAGCACAAAGAGAGGCCCATGCAGCAGAAAACTCACACCACAGAATCACAGAATCACAGCATGTCAGGGGTTGGAAGGGACCTTCAAGATCATCTAGTCCAATCCCCCTGCTAGAGCAGGGGCACCTAGACCAAGTCACCCAGGAACAGATCCAGGCAGATATTGAGTGTCTTCAGAGAAGGAGACTCCACAACCTCCCTGGGCAGCCCCTTCCAGGCTCTGGCACCCTCACTGGGAAAAAGTTTTTCCT
>JANHGL010017328.1:64424-76037 GCA_024611195.1 Ceyx melanurus
CCCCCCTCAGTCTCCTCCAGGCTCAAGAGCCCCAGCTCTCTCAGCCTCTCCTCAGCAGGGAGATGCTCCACTCCCTTAAGCATCTTGGTGCCCTGTGCTGGACTCTCTTCAGTAAATCTCTGTCTTTTCTGAACTGGAGTGCCCAGCACTGGACACAGTATTCCAGGAGGGACCTCACCAATGCAGTTAGCAAAGCAGGGATTGAACTAAGCACAAGAGTGCAAGGAAGCAGTAATGAAAACGACAAGCAGATATATCAGAACGACAATGCTAAAACAAATGAAAATAGTGATTAGTGTCAGAAAGTCTTGACAAGACTGATCAGAAAGAAAAAACAAATAGAGACCAGTGAGATGTAGAGCTAGGGTTGGCGTGGGGACAGGGAGGCAGAGGACCAGGCAGGGAGGATGAACTTCTGTGTAATATTTGCTTCCACACATGGACTATTAAAGTTGGAGAGTGGTGCTGAAAGAGATTTAAATAGAGTTGATTTCCTGAGCTTGTAATGAGTCCATGCACTTTGGGTTTGGCTGAATTTTTTTTCCATTTTTGTGTCTTTTGTTGTTGTTGTTTCCACAGGAAGAAGTACTAACATTTTCAAAGTGACTGTAGTTCTGGTCCAAATCAGTTTTAAGATTCTAGTTTGGGAATGACAGGATCAAGTTCTCACAAGCCTTCTCGGGAGACTTATGGCCTAACAAAGATTAAGATATTTATGCTGTCTTGATCTGGATCCATAAATTCTTTCCACTTCTGAGTCTGCTTTCAACCAGTGCTGCTAAGGTGTATTTGAAACAGAATATTAGACTTGAAGCAGTTGTTTTTCTCCCTCTTTGTCCTCTTTGCTCCTCCCGTTTCCTAACCTCCACCACTCTCCAAAGTTTCACTTTTTTTTTTTTTCACTTTTTTAATAGGATCAGATTTTGAGGCTTTGGGCTTGTTTCATGTCTATATGAGGTAAAAACCACTTAGCTACTTTTTTTTTTTTCTTTTTTTCCCATGTCATAAAATCTGATGTTGCTTTGTGTTTGTGGTAAAAAAGATTAATGTCCTCATATATTCCCAATAACAAACATTTTCTTTGCATTCAGTTTTTGCATTGATTCTGCAGAATCACACAGCCTGCTGGGCTAGATTGATATCTGGTCTAAGCCAACAAGTTTTTTTCCTATGTTCTCAAGTGTTTCTGCTGACTTCTGTTTTTGGATGTGTTTTTGGATTGCCGTGGTATGTTGCTGTCAAGCAGAAATGTAATTGTCTCTGATTTTTTTTCATCTACTGTCAAAATACTTCTGAAGGTGGCCCTCAGCTTTAAAGGCAGAATGCACAAATATACACACACACACACATAGAAGAGATACTCATTCATCCATCACAGATGTTGTCACATTGAGCTAATCATGCAGTCCATTTAGGAAGCTGTATTTTAAGGCAGAGGAGGAGTTTTGCAACGCAAAACTTGATGGCAGAGTCACTTGAGCAGTGACTCACTGAGTAGTCATTGTAAACAAATTAATTTGTACCTCAGTTTACTGAACTGTAAAAATCAATGTCATTAAAGTGCTCAGGATCTGAAACAATATTCTGAGAACATACTGAGCTCCTTTTTAATGCAGGTGACTATTGATAAGCGTCATTTTGATTATATGTCCCCTGAGAAATAAAGATATTGGTATTTGCAAAGTGGCTACTTCCAGCAGCCATGCTGACAGAACATTCCTCCTTCTTCACCATCTAGATTGTTTGTAAGGGACTTTTTGGTTTCTTTCCTTATGTGAAACACAAAACAAACATGAAGAAAAAAAAATGCCAGTGAGTGCTAAGAATAGTAAAATTGTCAGGATCTTTTTTGGGAAACATTTCCTCCATCAAATATTATGTGTTTTCAATTAACAGGAAAAGGTAAAAAAGAAAGGATTTGAGGGTGTGGGGGGTGGTGGTGTAGGGGATGTGTGTGTAGGTTGTATGTGGATATAATTATTAAATGTTAGCTTTGTGTCTTTGGGTGGTTTTTTTCTGGGGCCCACTATATACTATGGTGATACATAAACAGGAAATGACCAACTATTCATGTAAAAAGAGGTTTCATAAATCACAGGAAAACTAAATTCTATAGAAAAAGCACATTTCACACTCTTTTCAGGATATATTTATGACAACATGAAATCACTGTATTAACTATGCATGTGCATAATATTTTTAATAAGCTCTGGGGATGGGTGGGAGAAGGGGTTCTGGTAGCAATGGAATTATTTGCAACAAACCCTTTCTTTTCTTTTTCAGGAGCAAAGAAGCCTACTTCAGCTGCCTGCTCTCATATGGCTCATTGAAGTATGTGCCGAGTGTGTAAATGAAACCCTGGCAGAGCTGAGAAGCCTGAAGCTCAACAGGCTCAAGCCCTGTTGTTTGTTAGCAGAAGCTCTATCAGAACATCAAGAGAATGGTGAGTACAGTGCCACCAGTTAGCTGAAGGTGAAATAGCCATTTATGCAATGTAACATCTCTGTCCACAGGAGTGATTTTTTGCTTCTTTGGTTGTAAAGGAAGTAAAGTTGATTTTTTTTCAAAGTACAGGGGATGAATGTACTCCGAATAGACAACTTTCATTGCATGGGTCATTCCTTGCTTAAGGGACTTGTTTTCAACCTCCTGCACTGAAAGTGCACTGTCAAAAACACCCTACCACACTTGCAGCCTGATCTTGCAATTGGTTCTACATGAGGACAGTTTCATGCTGAAGTAGAGTCCATTTGGCTTCACTGTCTCTAAGATGGCAAATAGATCCACTAGACCCAGAGGCAGTAGGGAGCTTATGCTGGCAGATAGCTTTGAGGTGGCAAGTAAATGTTTTTCCTTCTACTTTTAATGAAATCAAGTCAATAAAAATCTGTAAGTGCCTTCATTGCCCAAGGCCTTCTTGGCTTCATGATCTGCTATAGAAATCTTTCTTTTTTTATTCCAAGTATACATCTAACAGCCTCATCAAACAGTGCAACATCTACATCAGTGTCAGCTGTTTGGTATTCAGGCACCTTGCAGGTTTAGTGTTGTGTTAACCCCTAAGACTGCTGTGCCCGCCTGAAACACTTTGTTCCAGAATGCAGTGACTGCAGAGCATTACCCGTCTGCTTCTGGGACAGCCAAGTGCTGAAGCTGACACAACAGAGTTCATTATTCTGAAAGTGCCACTCCACTGGCTGGATGAGAAAAAACAGATATCACCCAGTGAGGGCTTTAATAACACCTCTCCAGTAGCACATAGGATCCATAAGAGTGAAGTCAGAATGGCCACAGAATATGTAAATGTTGAACCCCGTTACTTGACATGAAGTGTTAAAGAAAAAAGGAACTATTCTAGTCTTAAATCACAATGTCAAGTGTTAGTAACACACAACTTGCTTGATTTGGGAGTCCCTCATAGTGACAAATTAATGTGCAGAAATGAAGGCACGGAGAACTATGTGTAGACAGGATACTCAGAAAGCATCCAAAGTGTAGAGTTCCCACTTTCATCCTGCCTTCAGAGGTTCACATTCTCTGTGATTCTCTGGCCATCCAATGATAGCCAGACATGGTTTTGAACAGCAGGCATAAAGATCCTCATTATCAAAATAAATTAACTGAGACTTGTCATTGATTTTGTTTTATAGTGGCTTTTCCCAGGATGAAGTTATTGTACAGGGTGCCAGTGATTAAACTAGAGAATCAGTCCCATGATATGATATCCTTGGAGCTGAGAGTGGGTGATAAAGGAGTGAGAGAATGGGCTGGCTTATGCTGGAGGGGAGGTTGCTAAAAACATTTCTCACATCAGTGGTGCTGGCCATTGTGTCATGTCACAAATAGAGTGAAAAAGAGCCAAGATGCTCACCAGTCCCCACTTTTTGTCCTTTATCACCATTCATCAGCTGCCATGTCACATTTAATATTTTCCGTCTGCTTTTGACCAGTATGGTCTGGTACTGCTCAACAGCAGAAACCTGTTGATTCTGGACTGCTAACTACTACTGTCTGGCACATGAAACTGTAGGGTGACTTAACTGTGGTGGAAGACAGACAGAATTGTTTCCAATGTACACCTAAGGAGGCCCTCAGTAAAACAAACATTGATTTTGGAGAAGATTTTTTATTTTTTTTTTACCTGTCTGCTGCCAGCAGTCTGTAAATAGGATCCCTATATTTTTCCCTGTTGATACTAACCCATGCTGGAGCTCATCAGCAACCTTTAAGCCAATAGAAATTGCTGAGCATCGCTAGAAGCCACATACACCTCAGAACAAATGAGGTCTGCACCTGTTGTCAGAGACTGGTTACAAGGATTGAGGGCACTGCAGGCAACACTGCAGTCCATGAGTGGTCTCTGACTGATGGTTCACTGGGTTCATCTTGCCTTCATGCACTAACTCCCACTATTATAAACCATATAGGTATGAGTTTCATCCTGAAGCAACTTCTTTGCTTTATTTATTTGGAAAATTTCAGTAACTGCAGTCAGCACAGCTGCTTTTTCTGATGCTGAACTTGCCATAACTCAAGAATGCTTAGTCTTAACAGCGTGTTATTTCCCCTCATGATTTCTGAATGACATACAGAATAGATGTGCTGGTAAAGTGTGATAAACACATTTCCAGATAAACTAATGGTATCTCCGAAATGACCCTCTTCTCTCGAGAGAGAATGCTACAGTTTTGAGGCACCCTCAGATTAAAAAAGACCTGGACATCTTGTCCCGTTCCCCTCTTCCCCCAGTTTTAAGATTAGTGAAACTTTTAGAACAGAAAACAAGCTATTTTTAGTACAATCACACAAGCACTCCCAGTATTATTTATATTGAAATTAAAAGCAGCTTTTAGGCCTCCAGCTAACCCAGAATGTGAATGTTATTTAATGAGGAAAAAAAAAAAAAAAGGTTAAAATAACTAAATTAGTTTGAACCTGGCATCACATACCACGAGCACTCTGTTATGGCTACTCGCTTTAGAATGTTGTTGGAAAAGGAAAAATCAGATGTGCTGTGCTGTGCATTTATACAGAAGTGGCTACAATGGTATGGTTTGTAGAAATAACGTGTACGCTTTGTGGCAAACAATAGTTAAAACATGTCTTGGGCTGAGTCAAATGCCCAGTAGTGCGTTTGGAACATTTTCCTTTGTGTCACTTTATTTGAAATTAACTAAATGGCTGGTCAGTCTGTTGTTAGCGCCTCTGTAGTTGTTGCCTGGAGTATTATTCCAAAATGTTTACTCCACAGAGGTCTTACAAGTGGTATCTCTGTCACATTTTTAGGAGGGGTAATTCAAACTTACTGGGTTTTTTTCATCTTGCAGATGTTCCAACAAGCAGGGCTGTTTCCTTCAGTCACCCTCTCAACTGCATGTGCTTCCAAGGTGAATTCAGGTCTAGATTTCAAATGAGTAAAGTGAGCAGAAAGACAAAATCAAATGCATTCACAGTAAAATAACTATTTTCAGTACAACCAAGGGGTCTGTGAAAATGTGAAAGGTTCAATGTTTCTGCTGACTGGTCACAAGAAGGGGTCAGTGAAAGTTCCAGATCTATTGCAGGAGATGTTGTCATGGAAGTCAGTGAGTGAAGAGCCTTGACATAAAAATCCCCGTTACTCCCAAAATCCAGATTCATGAGGTGTAAACACATTTTAGTGGAGTTTTGGAAAAGCCTGGTATGTATCTGAGACAAAGGAGGTTCTGTGTGATTTATCACTTGTTAGATTTTAAAACGGTTATCCTCTGTGGACCTTTAACAGCCAATATACTCCTGCCACAAACTCCATGCAGTCTGAAAACAAAGGGGAGTTGGAAGGAACTGGTGTATTTGCCCTAAAATTTCAGAGTGTGTGTACTGCCAAATCCTTTTGGTAACTGATGGTGAACTGGGCCTTGTGATGGTACACGGTGCCTGTTTGAGCTGAGAAAGAGCTGCAACAATATGGGAGGCATCAAGACCTGGGATGTTCTTTGACACATATAGAAGTAGGTGTCATCCTGAGTTAGCTGGCAGCTTCTGAGACTCAGATTCCTCCTTTAAAAACTAACATATATTCCTTGCTGCCTGCTGGACTGGTTTTAAGAGCTGGCTTTGTAGTCCTACCAGACCTCTGTTATTCCTGCCTTCAGAGTGAGGTTGGAATCAATGTATAGAGCTGTGTCTGCTAGCTGTTCTGGGAATTAGATTCTCAAAGTTCCCAGTCTGAAAAGATGTGCTGGGGACTCTGAAGGAATGTACCACATTTCTATTCCTCATGCCATAAGTAGCACTTGATTCTTCTGATTTCTTAGAAAGGTCCTCAACTTAATTCTTGCAAAGATGACCATTATGGTAGTAATGAAGGAGAATGTGATCTAAGCTTTCCTGCCTAAAGGCAGATGCTGATTCTGAGCAATGATATTGAAAAGATTTTTTCAAGATTATATGATATAACTGTAAAGGGACCACATAGGAAATCCTCTGTCTCCACAATAGCATGCCACAAAATCTTATCTAGTTGAACTGAATTGGATCAGACCATCACCAGATTAGTTTGTGCTGTTTCCATTCACTTGCTAGTATAAGCAGTTTTCACTGAGAGATTATTTTAGGTTATCTTGCTTCAAGAAATGATCTGATAGTCATGCTTTCAGATAAGCCTTGATTTGTGCTTGATACCAAGAGTTGTAAGTTGTCCTTTACTTATAGTAAAATATTGTGGGGTTAGGGGAATGTTCCCTTTCACAGTTAATTGGTCTAAGGAACTGTTTTTTCTTGTGTCTTTTAAAAATGCCAATTTTTAATGCTGTTGACTAGGATTTCAATAGCTCAGATAAATTAAAGTAGCATGAGAGGCTTTACAGGTGTAGCAGATGCCAATATCACACCTAACCTAGTCTGTCAGAGTTACAGTGTGGGATTGATGGGGTATATCAGCTGGTTCATCTGTCAAACACTCCCATACTGTTCACTTCAAGGCTTGTTAGAGTTATGAGCTGCCTGTATTACAGGAGGTCATGAGTTAGTGTTGGTTTACAAAGTGACTCTGGAGAATAAACAGCAGGTCCTCACGTGAAAGTATCAGTGAGAAAATGCTGGGATCTCTCCTGCCATATGTCCTGAGAGTAATGGAGTGCTGCAGTCTTGCTGGGAAGGGGAGATATGAGTCCCCTGGCAGTATCCTAGAGTCACACTTGCAGCACGGGACTACAAGTTTTCTCTGGTACCTCTGGGCATAAAGATGGGAATTATAGGGGAGTGTGATACTGAGTGAAGAACTTGTGTGAAGCTTTGTGATGTGCAAGGGCTAACATAGGTAAGAAAGCACCCTGAAATCCTGAAAAATCCATATCTGAAGTGAAACAGTTGTATTCTTAGGAGGATGGAGTGGTTGAAATTACCTTGTGCCGGAGACATTTTATCAGATGGGACATTTCCCAATCTCTTGATCAATATCCCTCTGTCTTCCTCTCTCCCCTCTGCATTCCCCTCACCTCTTTTATCAAGCAAACGGAAATCATGTGTGCTGTCAATTCTGTCTTTTACTAAAATTTCTGATAATTGACAGGAAGCAGTTGTGACCTCACCTGGCAATGTATAAAAGCCAATTCTAAAACAAGTTTTTAAAATAGTGACATTTAAGTGGTTAACTTTGTTTAAGTGTAAACTTTTTTTCATTATGAAGGAATCTGGAGATGTTTTGACATATTTATATTATGTAATGGAAGTCCATTCTTTTCTAAAAAACCCCACCCTTTTTATGTTTACATACCCAGACAAAATTTAACACTACAGTAATGCCCACACCTCTTGTCCTTTCCATAGTTTTGTCCCATGTCTCTGTTGTTTACATTGCAGTTAATTTGGTTAAAGTCAATTACCTCATTGTCCTTTTTTCTGTGTAAAAGCAGTGGTATAATTACAAATTACAGATTTATTAATGAAAAATCTGAAGCTTCCAAGAGTCATTAGCAGGAAGGATGGAAAGATGTATCTTACACATTCTGCAAGATTAGGGAAAAAAAAGACAGAAAAAAAATGTGAACAGCATCAAATCTGACATTTTGGAAAAATATACAATGGAGATAACAGCTTGGGGTTTGGTTGAGCTATACCCAAGTCTAAGCTTGATTTGTTACAGTAAGAAGGTGTCTCTTCTTCATTAGTATGTCCCCACAGCTTTAACTGGTGCTTACTTGGATGTAGGATGAGTTTGTGTGACATTTATAGCAGCTTAAAAAAACCAACAGAGAATCAGAGCATGATAGATGGTTGAAGAGACCTATGGAGATCATCAACTCCAACTCTGTGCTGAAGCAGGATCACCCAGGGCAGGCCACACAGGAACGTGTCCAAGCGGATTTTGAAATTCTCCAGAGGAAACTCCACAATCTCTCTGGGAAGCCTGTTCCAGGCTCCATCACCCTCAAAAGGAAAGGTTTTCCTTATGTTTAGGTGGAACTTCCTGTGTTCCTGTTTGTATCTCTTGGCTCTTGTCCTGTCACTGGGCACAACTGAAAAGAGACTGACCCCATCTTCTTGACACCTGCCATTAAGATATTTATAAACATGGATAAGATCCCCTCTCAGCCCTTCTCCAGGCTAAACAGAAATAGATCTCAGTATAGAGATAGATGCACCAGCTCTGGTGATGACACAGCAGGCAGAACACTCGTGGTGGCCCATCCCACAGGACAGTTTATGACACAACCAGCCTCAGATGGGCACACATCAAGGGCTGTGCCAGCAGGAGAGGCTATGCTGGCTTATCCTCCCTCCTTTGTGGCTTCTCTGCATCACACCAAGATGCTCAGAGAGCAGTGGGACCAGACCCACAGCATGATCCTGTCCTTTTCCTCCAGACATAAGTATCCTGCTTGTAGCCCATCACGGTCATGCAGGGAGCTGGATATACCTCCCAGCCATGGGCAGAGGGAGCTCCCCATCATTTTACTCTGGAGAGCTGTGGGCCAGGCCTCACAGGAGCTGCTGGCACCATGACTAGTGATGCAGTGTCCAGAACACTGCTGGTGGCCCATGTCACCAGGAAGTGAATGGCACAGTTGGTCTAGGAGGGATGTCTCTGAGCCATCAGGGAGACATGGGATGGACGGCCTTGGCAGAAGGCTAGGACAGCCCCAGGCAGGGGGTTGGGTTGAGGGGATGGAATGTGACTGATTTGGCTGTCGTTTCTCCCATCTTGGACAGCTGAAGTCATGCACACAGATAGAACCTGACCAAAGCATCCACTACTCGGATGGAAAGCACCTCACTGTTATACAGGGACATAAACCTAAGGAAAAGGAACAACAAACACAGTCCCATTTTGTACTATATTGTGGACCTACTGGCAGCAGGAAGCACCACTTGGCCATAAACAAAGGGATCTCTCCACCACCCACCATCTCCGAAGCCCATCATGGACCAGCAGACAGCAGGAAGCTCCCCACAGCTATAAACAAAGGGACATCTGTACCACCCTCCATCTCCACACCCCATTGTGGTCCTACAGGCAGCTGGAAGCTCCCCTCAGCCATAGACAAAGGAATCTCTCCACCACCCATCATCTCCAAACCCCACCCACCTTCCGTCTCCAAAGCCTGTTGTGGACCTACAGGCAGCTGGGAGCTCCCCACAGTCATAAACAAGGGGACCTCCACACCACCCTTCATCTCCACACCCTGATGTGATTGATTGTGGATCGCCACACCACTAACCTTCTCCATACACCAGTAGGGACCTACAGGCAGCTGGAAGCTCCTTTCAACCAGAGACAAAGGGACCTCCACATCTGTATCTCACAAGTATCTCCATAAGTCATTAATTATATTTGTATATATATATCACTGGATTTTAAGATGGTTTTAAAGAACAACCTTATGTTCATGGACAAATTTGTATCTCTTTCATTGATGGTTTCCAAACTGTGTGCAGGTCATGATTCAAAGGGCTATAGAATGTGCACAAAACTTCCTTGCCCTTATGCTGTAGAAAATAGACTAACAAATGAAGGGCTGACAATTGTCCAAAAATCTCATCAAGAGCTAAAATGGTTTAGGCAGTTTCATGGGCAAGGGAGGAAACCACTGGTAGAAGCAGAAAGAAAAGCAGAGATAGAAAAAAAACTGGAGGCAATGGTAGAACTCCCATTCAGGTCTATGGAGAAGGATTTAATCTTTGATCTGCTCAGCATTAGAAGAAATTTGGAGATGCAAAATTAGAGAAAATATGCTCCCATTTATAGGGACCAATTTAATGAGGTGTTTATTTCTAAGGATCTTTGATGCACTGCATAGTTTCTTATCCAGGTTAAATGGACCAAAGACAGAAATTGCAAATATGACAGGCTATGGATTATATTATAGAAAGATGCCTAAAAACTGCCTACCAAAACATCTGTCTGCTTTGTATAGATGTGTTTTCAGCTTTCAGATGAAATTTTCAGGGGATTATATCTTACAATGTTATGAAAAATCACTAAAGGCAGTCCTTGCTTTATTTAATCTCTGCTCCTAGGTTTTGTTCAAACATTTTTCTCTCTTGGAGGCTGAGAGTTGAACTTTTAAAATACAGTAAATATTTTTCAGCAATTGCTATGGAGAGGTTGTGTTTTTTTTTTAAAGAATGGGTGAGTATTGAGAACTGTAAATTTACCCATAGCAACAACGAAGGGAGTATGAAGTTTGCAAAATGTTCTCTTTTTTAGAAGACTTGAGCCTTGGTTCATTCTGATTAAACAGTGCTATTTCTGAATGGATTGAGAATCTGCTATAAACATCAGCAGTGTGTAAACATCCAGTTAGAGCATTATATATGCTTACTCAAAAATTAATGTGGGGTAAACCCTGGCAGTTAGATTTTCAAGGCCTTCTTTAGCTTGAAAGAAACTGAAAAATTGTGTGTCACTGTTTGACCAATTCTATGGTAATAATACTGTTTTCGAACATCTATTTGGAATTTTCCACATTCCATCTTGTGCCCGTTGTCCTCATCTTATCACCATTCACCTCCAAGAAACATGTCTTCATCTTCTTGTTGCAGACTGCAACAAGGTCTCTCCTTCACTTTTTCTTCCCTGGGATGGACAGAACCAGGTCTCAGTCTCTTCTTGTAACCCATGTTCTCCAGCCCTGTTGCCAGCTTTGTGTCTCCCCACTGAACGTAAGTTCATATCCTTCTTGTACTGCATATCCCCTAACTGGACACAGGAGACCCAATATGGTCTTACAAGTGACAAATAAAGGGAAAGGATTTATATGAACCTAACAGCTACATTTATTCTGATTAAGTCCAGGAGACTGCTGGCTTGTTTTGCCTCAAGTGTGCAGTGCTCCATCATGTTCAACCTGCTGTCTGCTAACCCCCTCAGATTTTTTTCTTCAGATATTTTTCTGCAGAGCTATTTCAGCAAGTCAGCCATCAGTTCTTGTCATTGCACAAAGCTACTCCCTCCAATATGCAAGACCTTGTGCTTGTTCTTGCTGAACCTCATCAGCTTCATGTTAGCCCATTTCTTCAGCTTATTCCTGATATTCCAGTCCTTTGAATCATTTCATATCATAGAATCATATCATAGATATTAGGGGTTGGAAGGGACCTAGAAGATCATCTAGTCCAACCCCCCTGCCT
>JANHGL010017328.1:102726-118849 GCA_024611195.1 Ceyx melanurus
GAGCAGCTCTGGAGAAAGAGCCCTGGGGGTCCTGGTGGACAGGGGGATGACCATGAGCCAACAATGTGCCCTTGCAATGGCCAAGAAGGCCAATGGCATCCTGAGATGCATTAAGAGAAGTGTGGCCAGGAGGTCAAGAGAGGTTCTCCTCCCCCTCTGCTCTGCACTGGTGAGACCCCACCTCCAGTACTTGAGGCACCTCAGTTCAAGAAAGACAGAGATTTACTGGAGAGAGTCCAGCACAGGGCACCAAGATGCTGAAGGGAGTGGAGCATCTCCCTTACGAGGAGAGGCTGAGAGAGCTGGGGCTCTTTAGCCTGGAGAAGAGGAGAATGATGGGGGAGCTCATCAATGTCTATCAATATGTTAAGGATGAGTGTAGGGAGGATGGAGCCTGTCATCCAATGACAGGACAAGAGGCAATGGGAGTTTGTTGGAGCACAAGAGGTTTAGAGTCAACACTAGGAAGAACCTTTTCTCAGTGAGGGTGACAGAGCTCTGGAACAGGCTGCCCAGGGAGGTTGTGGAGTCTCCTTCTCTGGACACATTCAAAACCCACCTGGATGAGTTCCTGTGTGATTTGGTCTAGGTGATTCTGCTCAGGCAGGGGGGTTGGACTAAATTATCTTTCTAGGTCCCTTCCAACCCCTTACATTCCATGATTCTGTGATTGTCCCCAGAGGCTTCACTTCTCCAGGCTAAACAGTCACAGCTCCCTCAGTCTGTCCTCTTATGAGAGGTGTTCCTGCTCTATGATTATCTTCTTGTCCCTCCTCTGGCCTCACTCGATCAGTTCCATGTCCTTCTTGTACTGAGGGCTCCAGAGCTGGACACATTATTCCAGTTGATAGTGCTATTGTGACATAAAATTCAAGTTTTATTTCATAGTACATTATCTGTAATCTAAAAATAGTGGTAATAAAGGTGTTGCCTGTTCATAAGCAGGAGAAGAAATTTCCTTTAGATCCCAATAATAGAAATGGTTATCAAGTTTAATCAAATTACTATTTCATTAAGCTGGGAAAAAAAAAAAAAAGCATGAAAAAATGTATGAAACACTAGCCACTCAGACTAAATGCATACAGTCCCTGTCTGCTCCTCCATTCCATTCCATTTATGTGCTGATTGGCTTGCGAACATGGTGCACAGACTAAAACTATTGTGGTTTTAGTCATGCCTACAATTTTCAAATTAACCTTTCTTTTTGTGTTTTTTGTTGGTTTGTTGTGTTTGGGTTTTTTTTCTGAACTGTGAATCTTTCATCAAACTTCAGAGTAGAACATTTTGTTCTTTTTGGAGAGAGGCAGATTTTTAAAAGGGTGTTTTTGTTACCTTTTTTTAGGTTTGTGTAATATTTTCACATGAAGATTTGTTTACTGTTGTAACACAAGTGTCCATGCCCTGAAGGCACTCAAAGGCTTTAATTTTCCAGAGTGACCTCACCTGGCACCTCCACTTACCTCGCTTCTGCCCATTACAGAAGCAGCTGCATTTAAACTGCTAACTCCATTATGTGCCCAGTCTTGTCTTTTATTATTTATGGGCCTTTTTAGAAGGATTCTAAATGAATTTTGAGATAGCTTTGTCTCCACTTCTGGCCACAAGGGCACATTGCTGGTTTATGGACATCCTGCTGTCCACCAGGACCCCCAGGTCCCTTTTCCCTGCATGGATCTTGAATACATCAGTCCCTAACCTAAACTGGTACATGGGATTTTTCTTTCCCAGATGCAAGACTTGCCCTTATTATATTTCATTTAATTTCTCCCTGACCAATTCTTCAGCCTGTCCAGGTCTCTTTGGATACAGCATAGCCTCTAGTGTGTCAACCACTCCTCCCAGTTTTGTGTTGACAGCAAACTTGATGACTGTGCACTCTATTCCCTCATCCACGTTGTTTCTCAATATATTAACTAGTACTGGTTGATGCCATTGGTGTTTGGTGGTAGAGCAGGAGAGCACACATCTGGCTGGTGGAGGTTTGCCCAATTAATTTTGCTATGTATTTACTGGCTGTGTACTAGAGAGTTCTGTTATTCATTGTAACGTGGTGTAACACATCAGCTTGGTCTTTTAGTTCTTTTATGTCATGAGACTATGCCAACATATGATCTCACCTTGTTAGTTGGGAGGGGTTTTTTTAACATACTGCTTGAAAACCCACTGGGCTCCTGCACACCTGGTGTAAACTGGATAGGTCCATTGCAGTTATTGAAGCTATACCAATCTGTGCCACTTAAGAATATGACCCAATGTAAGGACAAATTCCTTTTATGCTTCTGCAAAGGATATCTATAAAGAGATCCACAGAAGATCCTGAAAAACTGAAAGGTTACTAGAGTGCCAAAGGACACCTTTGGTCTCTGAGTCTCCTTATCCTGTAGTTCTTGTATTAATTTTTACTCAATGCAGGACAAGTACAAAACAATCCCAACATGAAATTGTGCATGGTCGAAGTTCCTATTCCAGCATTATAAAAAATTACATCCAAAGGAAAGCCCCTGAAGTTACTAAAATCAGTGGTGGCACAAAGTTAGAGTAGAAAATAAACAAGTAGATTCTTTTTCTGCTAATGATGCATCTACTTTGTTAGCCATGATTGATACAGGTCAGGAAAGTGTTTGCAAGATAAAACTACCACCCTTTTCTGAATAGACTCTACATGCTGCAGGTTGAAGCATGCCCCCCTCACTGGCTTCTGGCTTTTCAATAGCCACACTAAGGACACAGCACAACTATTCTTCTCTAGCTTAACTGTTCTTGGAGCTTTTTCTGGGTTATTCCTCTGTTGCAGCTTCAGGTTTTCTCTGGTCCAGCAACACACTCTAAATCCTCTTATATCATGCTTGTTATAAATAAGATTTGTCTGCCAGTGTGAATCAGCAGTAAACACCATCCCCATACAATTTTCTGAGCAGATGTGTGGAGGATGACACACCACAAGCCCTCTCTATCTGTGTGTAGGGTCCCAGAAGCTGCCATGTTCTTAGCGGTTCAGTTAATTCCCAACAGTATCTGGAGTTTGTTATTGCTATTTTTCATTTGCTGTATGCTTTTTTTTTTTTTGAGAAGCTGCCAAAATACCATAAGCATCAATCCTTATAGCTCTATGCTCATCATATTTCCTTTTTTCTTCCCTGATGTCATGCAATTCCCCACCTAGTTTTTCCATGCCCAAATAAACCAGATAACTTGGACAAGAACTGACAATTCAGAGTGCTTATCCAGAATCACAACACAGTCATCTTATATAGTATCATGTATGTTTACATACTTGAGTGAATAAAATATATTTAACTGCAAAAATGTATTTTAGTTCTCTTGCTGTACATTTTTACTGAAGGTAAATGTTTGAGCTTCCCTAGTAGAATCCTCATGGAAAATGTATTCTTGAACTGTCCACTAGAATCTTTAACTGCACAACCAAGACAGTGACCTCAATTTTCCATTGATGTAGTTTGCTATGTCAAATATCACTAAATAGACACGTAAGTCTATGTGGAAGTGATGTATAGTGTGCATAACACTCCACAGTAGTAACACTCTACTAATGATATTCACAAATATTTTTAATTAAAGCAGAGATGAGGCTTTTGTAAGCTGTTTGCAGGCACCCTGAAGAATGGAAAGAGGGAAATTGGCTGTTTAAAGGATTTATTGCTATTTGCATAGTGAACTCAAATATGTATCTTTTCCTCTGTGACAGAAAAGCAACATTTCTGACTCTTTCAGAAAACAAATAGCTGTAGCTTTATGTATAAAATGGTGCCTGATGTTTCAAGTCTTGAAGAAATCAATGATACTGAGGCACTTGTGTCACAGTTCCACATGCATTTTTCTTAGTGACAGAATCAATATGAGCTGTTCCTTGCCCTTCCTTCTAACATCAGCTTCTCATTCCCACTATCTGACAGTTCTCTCAATTGTTCTGGGACAATTACTTGTGAATTTTATTTATCGATCCTTTTTAGCAAACTCTTTCTTTTTTTTTTTTTTTTTTTCCAAGACTGATAAAAAAGTCCATAGTGATGAGGTAGGACTGATATTAATCCAGGAAGTTGCATCAATGGGCTGGAATAAATGCCAAAATTAATAAGGTGTTAAACCAGGCACAGGTATAAGGGGCATGATAAAAATGGCCACCAAGCTAAAGAGAGGCAGAGCCACACTAGGGAAGAAAGCTCTTTCTCCAAAGCTGCTCCTTCACAACTGTCTGAACCACTGGATAATATGGCTGTGGCATATCAGAGAGATGGCTGTGGACCTGGGAAGATGGGAAGATGCACTAAAGGACCTGATGGATCGATTGCTGGGAGCTATGTTTTTTGTCTATCAAACCAAGTGATGAGACAGAGAAAAACTGTAAACTCACTTTTTACTCATTTGATTGAGAATGGCAAATCAGAATGTTTCCTACAGTCACAAAAGTGAGGGCTAGTAGACTTTGAACTTAAAATCCCTAGTATTGTTGAGATGTTGTTTATTGAATATCACTTCATTTTCTTAACAATGTGAGATTATTCTAGTATGAGATTATTAT
Organism: Ceyx melanurus; assembly: GCA_024611195.1. Classification (NCBI taxonomy): domain Eukaryota; kingdom Metazoa; phylum Chordata; class Aves; order Coraciiformes; family Alcedinidae; genus Ceyx; species Ceyx melanurus. The sequence continues at coordinate 107,267 of JANHGL010017328.1, forward strand.
AATATTATAAACATAATATTAATGTATTAGAGTGATAGAATCATTCAGGTTGGAAAAGACCCTTGGGATCATCAAGTCCAACCATTAACCCTACTAAACAAAGCTCACCCCTAAACCATGTCCCTCAAAACCACATCCAAATGACCCTTAAACACATCCAGGGAAGGTGACTCAATCACCTCCCTGGACAGCAAATTCCAGTGTCTGACCACTCTTAGTGTGGAAAATTTTTCCCTAATGTCCAGTCTAAACCTACCCTGTTGCAGCTTGATTCCATTCCCTCTTGTTCTATCACTGATCACCTGTGAGAAGAGACCAGCACCAACCTCTTTACAATGTCCTTTCAGTTAGATGTAGTGATGAGGTCTCTCCTCAACCTCCTCTTCCTCAAACAGTCCCAGATCCTTCAATTGCTTTTCATAAGATTTGTTCTTGAGGCCCTTCACCAGCTTCATTGCCTCTTCTGCACACGCTCCAGCACCTCAGTATCTCTCTTGTCTCCAAAACTGGGCACAATACTCAAGGTGTGGCCTCACCAGTGCTGAGTACAGGGGGACAATCACCTCCCTATTTCTTCTGCTCACACTATTTCTAATATAAGACAGAATGCCATTGACTTTCTTAGTCATCTAGGCACACTGCTGGATCATGTTTAGTCTCTTTATCAATTAAAACCCCCAGGTCCTTTTCTGCCATGCTGCTTTCCAGCCACACTTCCCCAAGCCTGTATCTTTGCAGGGGGTTGTTGTGTCCCAAGTGCAGGGCCCAGCACTTGGCCTTGTTGAAGCTCATCCCATTAACACTGGCCCATTGATCCAACCTGTCCAAGTCTCCCTATAGACCCTCCCTATCCTCATGAAGATCAACACTCCTGCCTAACTTGATGTAATCTGCAAACTTACTAAATATACACTCTATGTTTTTATCAAGATCATCAGTAAAGACATCTTACAACATTTTGCATTGGAGGCTATGTTTTGATCAAGAGAGAAGAGACTGATAATCCTTTAGAAGGAGTTACATGTGAAAAGAATAAAGGAAATAATTCATCTCTCCCTTTCTCAACTAAAGGGTGTAATCAATGGGGAATATGTTTGTTGCCTAGTTAAAAGATAAAACTTTCCTGTTTATGATGGCAGGAGAGACATAAAAATCTTCAGAGTCCTTGGCATACTTTCCATGTGGGTCTTGGCGCCTGGGGCAATGGCTTTTCACCCAGAAAACTGCTGTCTATTTCAGTGTTGTAATCATGTGCACTAGCCAGGGATAATTTTAGAATAAATCCTTACTTATTTTTCTTAAAAAAATTTAAAAAAGTAAATAAAAAAAAAAGAAAAAGAAATAGATTTTGGTTTGGTCAAATTAAAAAATTAAGAAGATGCATTTATTCACAGTGTGAATTCCTTGAGAAACACAGAGTTATAATTGTTGGAGTGGAAAAATCAACTATTTAATACATTCAAAAAACAACTTTTTATTTCAGGTTTGAAACATAGTTGTTCTCTGAGCTAGGAAGCACAAATTTTAGCTTTACCTTCTAGGGTTTGGCATCTTGTGTATCCTGGCAATTATTTGGCCTCTACAGTGAAATTCTGGGCCTGAGCTTGATTAATAATATCCTCAGAAAAATTAAGGCCATGGCAAGAACAAGGCCACAGTGGCAGTGAAGACGGTATGCTCTATGGCTAAGCTGTTATAATGAACTAGGCAGCTCATAACTGTCTGCATTGACAGAAGTCATCACTCTTCTTTCACAACTTGTTAAGCCCAAATGGAAATTCCTGAGATTTTCATTTAGCTTCTTCTTTGGTACATTTGCCAATTTCAGTAGAAAACACCAAGCATGGTGGTATATTTATGAATATGATGCTATTGACATGAAGAATCATGGTTTTGAATCATGGTTTTGCATAGGGAAAGTCCAATCTATTTAATCCTCCTTAAAAAAAAAATTGGAAATTAAAAAGGCTATTACCCACACAGGGACAGATCCTGCAGACCTTACTCCTACTGATATGACTAAGAAGACTATCAGTCAAATACTATCAGTATTTGGATCTTTTCAAATTTGATAGCTATTTACAATAAAGGTTTTTTTCAATTACCAGAACTTTTTTTTTAATCCTTCACCAGTCTGACTACTAGGCTGGATACTTTGACAGGAAACAGGTTGAACTGACTTGTACCTTAAGAAGGTGGCTTATGAGAAAGAAGAATGTCCCCAGAGTTCAAGTGGGACACTCCCTGTGCTCTGCACCAGTCCTCAAATGAACACAACTGTGCAGAGCATGGTAAGGGTACTGATGTTCACCAAATCCACACACTTAGAAAGTCATGTCCCTTCAATCCTGTGGTCAGAGGTGTCCTGAAAGAATGAAGAACAGATCTTGATAATGCTCTCCTGGCAACATAAAATCCACGAGAAAGAAATTATGGTTGTGCAAAAAAATGCCACAACCTCTTCCAACAGTTGATGAGATACAATACATAACACACCATCAGCACTGCACATTAAAGATGTGGTTCATATGACCTAAGTTTTGCCTAAGTTTTGCCATTTTTATGTTAGGAATCTTTTCTGGAGTAGTTGTCTAGAGTCTTTCTATTCTTGTTGAAGATAAATTGTCACTCTTAAGAACTGCTTAGAATAGTAAGAGGCTAAAAGGGTTCTTCAATACACGTGTCTGTTCATTGACACATGGTGTTTCAGCTAAGCATCTAACTTTAAAATATGATTATAAGATTCCTACCCTTACTATGAAAGTGGAAGGCAGTCAAAGTATCCCTATAACAAGTTGTACGGTCTAGGATTTAAACAGGTAAAGGTTTTTTGTCTGTTCTTCCAGTATCCCACAGAAAAGAAGGGCATTATCTCAGTATGGTGTTAAGCAAGAGGTGACAGATGTCTGAGGATCCTCTATCATTTAACATGCAGATGGTTTGTTTTCACAGAGAGCCCAAAATCTCAGGGTCATTCATGAAGTTTCAAGCACTCTCTTTTAGACTTTGAAGGATGGTTCCTACAATAAGTCAAGTCCCTAGTTCTCTCATTGTCCTGCAACCACATGCAAGAAGAGCAAGAGGTTATGTTGCTCCAAAAGACACATGTATTTCTGAACTTATAAGCAAGGAAAACTTTCTAGAAGCAGATCGAGTTCCTAGATTTCTAGAAAGCACTTTTGAGATGTGCCTCGGCCCTGGTCTTGTGACTTTCTAACTCTCTAGTGGCCACCAAAGGAAGCAAATGAGATTATATTTCTGTGCCAGATGGAAGACTTGACAAAGCTAGGGAAGACAGTATGGGTAGAACATGAGAGAAATAAGTAACATTTTCAAGCTGTCTAGAAGACTTGCTAAGGGGCCCTATCCACAGCTAGACTTTCCACTAGACTGCCCAAGAGTATTTCAAGGGGAAAACCACAACCCTTGTACAATGTAAAAATGGCTAGTCCAGACTCAGGGACAGAACATTTCAGACTACCATGAAATAAAAATGTATGTCAAGGGGAAAAATGCATAAATCTTGATGCAGATATTTTATTGTATACAATGGGGTAACAATACCCCTTCCCACACTGTGACATAGCTCTGGGCATCATATTAAAATTGTTGCAAACACAGAGAAAATCCTTGTGTTGGGTTGACCTTGACTGGATGCCAGGTACCCACCAATGCTGCTTTATCATTCCCTCTCCTTAGATGGACAGAGGAGAGAATATATAACAAAAGGCTCATGGGCTGAGACAAGGGCAGGGAGAGATTATTCACCAGTTACAGTCACAGGCAAAAACAGACTGAACTTGGGGAAAATTTAATTTAATTTACTGTCAATTAAATCAGAATAGGATAACGAGAAATAAAATTAAATACTTAAACCACCTTCACCTTTATTCCTGATTTTCTCTACCTTGTCCCCTCTGGTGATTCAGAGGTACCATGGAATTGCTGGCCAGTTCATTGGACATTCAACTGTGGTAATGAATGGTGACTGTGGTCAGTTCATCACACATTGTCTCTGCAGCTCCTCACATTCTCCCCATGCTCCAGCCTGGGTTCCCTCCCATAGGAGATACTCTTCCACAAACTTTTCCAACACGAGTCTTTCCCATGGGCTGTAGTTCTTTACAAACTGCTCCAACATGAATCCCTTCCATGGGTTGTAGTCCTTCAGAAACAAACTGCTCCAGCATTAGTCCCCATGGGGTAACAAGTCCTGTCAGCAAACCTGCTTCAGAGTGGGTTCCTCTCTCCATAGGTCCACAAGTCCCACCAGAAGCTGTCTCCATTACATGTGGCACAGCCTCCTTTGGGAATCCACCTGCTCCGGTGCATGGTCTTCCTTGGGCTGCAGGTGGATATCTGCTCCACTGTTAACCTCCATGAGCTGCAGGGTGACAGCCTGCCTCACTGGGCTCTTCATCACAGGCTGCAGGAGAATCTCTGCTCCAGTGCCTGGAGCATATCCTCCTTCTTCACTGATCTTGATGTCTGAAGAATTGTTTCATGTATTCTCACATCTTTCTCCAGTTTGCAAAATGTGGGGGTTTTTTGTTTGGTTCTTTTTGTTTATTTGTTTGTTTTGTTTTGGTGTTTATTTTTTTTTTTAATTTCATGATGCTCCCACTATGGCCGATTGATTTGGTCTTGGCCAGTGGTGGCTCCATCTTGGAGCCAGCTGGCACTGGCTCTATCAAACACAGGGGCAGCTTCTGGCAGCTTCTCACAGAAGCCAACCCTGTTGCTCCCCTGCAGCTAACCTGCTACCAAAACCTTGCCATGTAAACCAAATACAATGATTCAAACATGAAAGCTACATCTCTATGGCTAAAACTGAACTCTAGTAAGTTTTGGCTGTTAGTGAATTCATCATATTGCTAGGCATGAAGACATGCTAGAAGAAAACTGTTCTAGGAAATGTAGTAGTTGAAAACTTTTGTCCTTCTTGAATTAAAAGCATACAAATACTCAGTAACCCAGACTCTTGCTAATAGATTAACTTTAAAGGTCCCTTCCAACCCAAAGCATTCTATGATGCTATAGACACGGCTTTTGATACATCATGAGTTGCAACTTAGCAATTATGAATACAAATCTCATTAATATGGCAGACAATGCTCTAGTATTAACAATCCAGTTCCCCTCGCTTCTGAGTCATTACTAATACTCTTTTGCACCAAGGCAATAGAGTCAAAATGAAGGCTGACTTAGAGTGCTCAAATTGCTTTTTTTAGTTGGAGGTTTTCAGTAGTCAAGAGCTGTCATTGTAGACCTACACTGTCCTCTGATATGTAGCAAGCATGCTGGGATGTTTCCTTCTCAATGTTTCCTGGATTAACAGTAGTTTTCTTCTTCTTCTTTCCCAGTATGCATATAAGGGTTGCTAAGAATGCAGCTTTTAATGGCAGAGGTAGAAATAGCATCTGAAGCTGCAAGAGAACATATTAAAGATTGGGGCAGTTTGGGGGTTAGAATCAGGGCCTTGAGCAGGCTTCACATGAAGTCCTGTTCCTCATCTTCTAGAAGCTACGGGTAGAGTATATTCAGCATCAAATCCTTAATGAACATACTTAACTTGATATTCCTCCTAAGATCCTAATAAAAGCTGAGTTTTAAATAAAGAGTGTATTTCTGATAAATATATTTACTTGAACATTTTTGAAAGGCAAACAACCAAAGAAAAGTTACTCACTAACTCGCTTCAATTTTGTGATTTAGAGCTTCACACACACCTTTATACAGTTTCAATCCTCAGCCTCTTTTTCTGAGTGAGAACCTCAGGCACTGGTGTCAATTCAGTTTCTCTGGTCTCCACTTGTGGTATTCAGACAGATCTCTTGGGAACAGAAACTTCTCAGCTCAAGTGTCTGGGTTTAGTATGAGAGGATTTGGTTGATACTCATAACCAACACAATATAGGAGATGATTCAGTGGTCTACTGTGGCTTTTAAATTTTCTAAATGTGTGAAAATTTCATCAACTTTACCCAGCTCACGAACCCCAAAATGATACCATTAACTATTGTATCAATAAATTACAGGTTTTTATTCATATATATATAAACCTTGTTTACATCTTGATACATTTTTAAGGCACATCCTGTAGCAATAACCAATTATATGTTCTACTAAGAAGTGTTTACTTTCACCATATTTGACTTGACTTCCACCATATTCAAGTGACTCACTTTTTAATTGCCCTGAATGTGACAATTCTCCCTTTTCAGAGCATCTATGATACTGTATATTCTTTTCTTGTCCCTTGTTATTTATTTCTGTAAAATGAAGAAATTATTTATTTTTCACTAATTTTCCAGATCTGGAAAATATATCTTTACTGAGGAAAAACTGATTATATATAATACCACATGTGATATATGTGGCTTTATACCAATTTCTGCATTATTTATTCCATGTGTCCTCAGGTTGCCCAGATCTGTTGTCTAACAGCTAACCAATACTCTCCCTTGCCAAAACAACAACAACAGCAAAATAATCCCAAAGCATTTCACATGTACTCGTTTAAAAACAGAGCAAAGCAGATGGGGTATTTGAATAGCCCTAACCATTATGCTTTAGTGTCAGAACTTTTGGTTTGTCATTCATGGGGTGCGCCCATGGCTTTAGTGTCCCAAACCATCAGCCTGCAGGCTTGTACCAATCCATAAAGTATGTGAAACACTGCTTTTTAAATTTAATTTATGTTTCTTTGTTTACAGAGAAACTTTTGTTTCCCAGTTTCAAGCAGAGTTCTACCCCTACAGCATGCTGCTTCTTCTCCAGAAGATATCATTATAGAAAAAAAATATTCTACTACTGTTAACCCATTCTCATTAAGGCAAAGTATCTTTTAAATACTGGTATCTAGGGAATGGTTGGGGAGGCAAAAGAGGTTTTGTCTTTTTCAAGACCACTCTAATTTTCCATCTTCAAGACTTGTCTAATTTACTCAGATGATTGAAGGTGTTCTCAGCATACAGTTGACTCTAATCTGTATGTAATATAGGACTGGAAAACTGTAAAAGTAAAATTTAAATCTTTCTTCATTTTATCTCTTTTCCCCTCTGTATTTGTAGTGGGGTTTTTTGTGTTGTTTTTTTCCACCCTCAGCTAATTACATTATAGGTCATTAAGGGATGGGTGGATCAAATAGGACGGAACTAGGGCATTAATATGTGTTCTGCAACTTCTTTCACCTTCTTTCTTTTCCATAAACTTCTGGCAAATCCTTGTTTGATCCCAATTTCTGATATGTATTAAGTAATTAAATACTCCTGAAAGCCAAAGAAAATGGATACCCTACTAGGATCCTGATCTTTGAGATTATTCATCTCTTCACCAAAAAAAACCAACCCAGAAATAAAGGTACTTTTCTACCTCACAGAAAATGAAATATGGTTTGTAGAAAATGCATGAAAGATGCTGAAGAGCTTAGAACCTGCAACTGTGCAGAAATAGGGTAATATATTGTTGATCTGCATAAGGTATTGTATGTACATGTTAATGTATCTTTATATAGGAAACCCAGAGGAATCTAAACCCTTCTTCAATGATTACTCTGGAAGCCACCTCAGAAGACTCAGAGGAACAGGCTGCCCAGGGGAGTTGTGGAGTCTCCATCTCTGGAGACACTTAAGACCCGCCTGGATCTGTTCCTGGGCAACTTGGTCTAGGTGATCCTGCTCAGGCAGGGGGGTTGGACTAGATGATCTTCTAGGTCCCTTCCAGCCCCTAATATCTGTGAAATGAGCCTTACACAAGTGAGTAATTTCTGTTATGGGAATCTTTGGTGAAAAAAACCCCCACTGAATCTGCAGAGATGACTCATGCATCTCTGGATAACTCTAGTTTTGATTAATTTACTACTTGTCTTAAAGACTTCTGTGACAGGGTTATTTTAAGCTTTATTTCCATAAGAAATAATGTTTCTGTGAACCTATGTTCTGTCCATCAAACATTCCTAACAGCTTTTGAACTCGCTAGTCCATTTCAGCTCAATTTGGCAGCAAGTGACTGTGAATTTTTATTAAAAGGAGGAGAGGAAGATTCAGATGAGTGCTTTCTCTAAGGAAGAGTCTATTATAACTTAGTTCCTTATCCACCTGAAAAAGTAGCAATCATCTGAGAAAGAAGGACATACAATGCCTTGTAACAGCTGAAATCACTGCCCTGGCTGAGTGCAAACACCTATGGTATACTGCTATGGAGGGGGGAAGGAGGGGATATGCTGCGGATGTGATAGATGGTAGGAATGGGGAATATGGGAACAGGGGACAGGACATGAGCAGCATCCAGAGCTGTTTTGCTCACTTTTGTGTGTGTGTGTTGGTGATAACAAAACCCCTTTCCATGAGGGCAAGGACAAGGAGAGAGAGAAGAGCATAGCAGGTGACAATTTAAAACATTAAACAGGGAAGCAGAGCCAAGACTGAGGCTGTGGCACTGACAGTCCTGGACAGAAAGAAAGCATCTGCCCTGTAAGCATGTGAATTAGAGACCTGATTGTGTGAGAATGGGAGAGAGAATACAGTGGCAAGCCTCCTATTTAGTTTATGGGGCTTAATAGCTCCTCAGTCTATTTGGAGCCCACTCTGAAGAAGCTACTATTATCTATACGCTCTACTCTTTTCCTCAGGGGTGAAATAAGGACAAGCTTTCTGTAAGACCTTACCATGTTCCCAGCTTTTGTGGGTTTCAGTCAGCCCCTTATAGTTTAGTGGAGGGGATTATTTTTTGCTGTGGTTTGAATACTTAAGGAATATACTCTAAAATACCATTGTAATTTCAACTGGTTTCCCCCTTAGCCTGATTATATAAACCTTTGATTTTGCATTCCAAATGCAAGGAAGTCTGTTAGTGTGCAAGATTCCCCCCCTCAGTCTCATTTGTAGCCGTAGGGAGAGTTGGGGGGGGAGGGGCGGGGCGGGGAGGAAAGCTATTGTGTGAAATAATAAGAGATTCTCTACAAAATGTGGGATGCATGTCATATTGTTGGAGGGAAGCAATGGGAATCCTGCTCTGAAGCACACAAAGATCTTTGGATCTAATCACATGCCCCTTCAGCTCACTTAGGAGCCCACAGTGGCAGCATCTGCACCGGAGCCTCTCCCAGTTTCGTAGGGCAGTTTGGCCAGGATGTTTTTGAATAACCAACCCTTCATGCCAGCTGTTTATGTAACTCTGTGAATAGCATCAGCCAGCTGAGCTGAGGCTCACTTGTCTCTGGTGTTAGCAAGCTGCTATATCTTTACAATACAATTGTTCCTGTGCTTGCATTTGCCATAATTGTGGCTGCTACAGTGTAGGTTGCTCACTGGCCTGATGGTGTAAATATTCTTGGGAGAAGGATGAATCTTTGCAGCATTGGGACCTGGGTAGCACTGGGACTCCCAAGTGAGTGTGCATAGTGCTAATAAAAAAATAATTATTTTTACTTTATACTGAGATATTTTTCTGTGCAAAGTGCAAGGGAAAGAACTCTGACAAATACATTCTACTTTTTCTTCTTTTTAAAGACATGTCTTGAATCAGTGAGAGGTCTCTTAAGCACAAACATGATCAAAACCCATAAAGGTTAAGTTTTTTTGAGCCTGATGCATGTTATGAAAGCTGCTGTGAGTCAAGAGCAATTTTACAGTCTTGATTTTGTGTGGTCCTTGTTGGCAAGTATTAGGCATAAAGTTGTCATACTGGAGCTCTAATGGGCACACTCAATAGGTGTGATTTATGGGACTTCTTGCCTTGTGAGAATGAAGTCATGTAGTGCATCAGGGTTGCCCTGCAAATGGAGCAAGTAATTTTATCATATTTCTTCTAAAGGTATCCTGAGCAAGAGTAAGAGCAAGCATGGGGGGGGGGGGGCGGAATGTAAAATGGGGAGTGGGAAAGCAAGGTGATTAGATTCCATCTGTTGATGAGTACTTAAAACACTTTTTTAAAAGTCTTTAACTGAAATTCATTTGCTGAATTCTAGGGCCACGTCTGGAGGCAAACAGCACATCTTGCCAGTTCTATTTATATGTCTGTGAAGTAGATCATTGTAATGAATACAGATGGGCAATAACTACAAAGTTATTTCATAATTTTTCAAAATTTTATGATTGCCTTTCCTACTTCCTCTTAGAATAATAGCTCCACTGTACAGCCTGCAGACCATTCACTATATCTTTCATACATTTTACCACTTCAGCAGATTTTAATTTATTGGAGACACAGTAGAAGTGGTAGGTAAACAATCTACAGAAAAAAATCTGATTTATAAGACAAGGAAGACTTGAACCAGTACTAAGTTGCTTTGGAGATCAATTGGTAAATGCAAGTATGTATTTTTTTTTTTTCATCTTTCTGACTTGGCAGCAAATGGCAGTGAGTGTGTGTGGGGAGGAAGTAAACTGAAAGCCACCCACCATCAGCTTTACAGAATATAGAACAGGTTTGTAATAGGATGTCTAGTCAGATGGAAAAGGATTTTGTACAATTTGCAGGTTTAAACCTGCTTGGGGAAACTTTGAGACCTGTTATGAGAAATCCAACTCTCTTTCACAGAGATGAAACATGATTGGTTTTGCACCATGGTGCTAGCTGGAGTAGTCTGGACCTGTGACTGTCAATCCTTTCTCCCCACTCCAGTCCAATCAGTTTTACTTCCACTCATGAAATAATTGTAAATCATTGCAAGATCTATTCACATTTATTTAGTCATAGAACCATAGAATCATAGAATGTCAGGGGTTGGAAGGGACCTCTGGACCACTGAGTCCAAGCCCCTGGCCAGAGCAGTGTCACCCAGGGCAGGCCACACAGGAACAGATCCAGGTGTGTCTTGAAAGTCTCTAGAAGGAGATTCCACAACCACTCTGTACAGCCTGTTCCAGGCTCTGACAGCCACAATGTAGAAGTTTTTCTTCATGTTCAAGTGGAACTTCCTGTGTTTCACCTGATACCTCTTGTCCTGTCACAGGGCATCACTGAAAAGAGACTGGTCCATTCTACTTCACACCCAAACTTCAGATATTTGTAACTAATAATAAAATCCCCTCTCAGTCTTCTCCAGGCTAAACAGCCCCAGGGCTGTCAGCCTTTCCTCATAAGAGAGATGTTCCAGTCCCTTCATCATCTTTGTAGCCTCCATTGGACACTCTCTAGCATTTCCTTGTCCCTTTCCATTGGACACTCTCTAGTATTTCCTTGTCCGTTTTGAACTGGGGAGACCAGAACTGAGCACAATACTCCAAATAATTGAATAAGGAGCACTTCTCACTAAGCTATAACTGTAAGTAAACTTACTTCTGTGAGTTTTATAAATCTCCCATTTAAGTCCCAAGAAGTCTCTGAGTTGATAAAATGAGTACTAGACATGTCCATAAAAGAACTGGGTTTCAGTGTTTCATGTTTCACTGAAGCTGAAGGGAAAAAAAAAATAATTGGAATTTCACCTTGGTCTCTATGCAGAATATGACAGAATCACAGAATGTTAGGGGTTGCAAGGGACCCAGAAGATCATCTAGTCCAACCCCCCCCCCCCCACCGAGGGGTCACCTAGACCCACGGCCCCAGACAAAGATCCAGCCGGCCATGCGGGGTCGCC
>JANHGL010017328.1:127118-163765 GCA_024611195.1 Ceyx melanurus
GGTGACTTGGTCTAGGTGATCCTGCTCAGGCAGGGGGGTTGGACTAGATGATCTTCTAGGTCCCTTCCAGCCCCTGATATCTGTGATTCTGTGATTCTGTAAAAACTTTGGGTGGAGAGATTGGATAGGGCAAGGAATAGAGGATCCAGGCAAACTGTCCATCAGGTGAGGAGAAGGGAATATGAATCATGAATCAAAGTTTAGGAAAAAAAGGAATCTCAAAGCATAGATGGCTGGTCACCTTTTGCCCTGTGTTCATTGAATTTCATCTGAATGAGGGGAAAATGAATGTTGTTAAGAGCTGTACAGGACGAACTGAGTAACAGACTGGAATAGCAATTCACTGCTTTGCTTGTGGTGATTTAGGAATAGGTTTCATGACCAAGCCTTCTGGCCTGTCTCTTTGAATACTACATTGGTGTGAAAAACTTCTTGCAAATAAGTATGTTTCATAAAAATACAAGTTTTGGTCCTTTATTTCCTTGAAGTCTATCTTCTCTCTCCTCTTCTTTACACCTTTTTACTTCCATTTTTTTCTTGAGCCACAATTGTGAGGATGTGGCCTCATATTTAGTCACTGCAAAGTACAAAACAGAGGCAGGAAGAGTATTGAAGAAGGATGATATTTTATAAGTGAGAAAGGTATAATTAAATATTCATTTCCATTTCATTGTTGAGGAAGTATCTTGTATTTATTTATGTATCATTCCTTATAAATATGGTATTGTTTTATTGCTGGTGTTGGTATAGGTGAAATCCAATGCTGTGGATTGAAACATTTTGGTCATTTTTTGGTGAATTTGGCATCATTATGGTTTTAGGAAAAAAAAGTGATAGTGGTTCCAGGCAGTTATTTTTCATTAATTCCTTGTAGCAGATACTTTTTCTCTAGGCAGGAAACTCTAACAACTCTAGGTGAATGGGCCAAAAGAAAACAGTGGTTTTGCATACTTCCCTAACATTCATGTGGCTTGGGCAGTTCCAGAGGCTTGGAAGTCTCTCTTGGGGACTCTGAAACTTGCATTTTCAAAGTACTTAACAGATATTTTGGACAGATGACAACCTCCTCTTTTGTCTAAAGTTCTTCATTCTAACTTTTCCATTAATGTTTACTTTTTTTCAGTCACCACATCTCACAGAAAGATTGTGGATTTTTGTTCACTGCTAAAGCTATCAGTAAAAATTGCTGTTTTTCTTGTGTTTGTTTTTCTTTAGATTATCTCTGAAGTTCATCTTCCCTACTCCAAGACTCATGTCATTCAAACACTGTGTACTTCTGTGCAGTCTTTCTGATACTAGCATCTTCCATCACAGCAATCAGGGCTTTTTTATCTCACCTTCAGCTTTCTTGCCATCCATATTTAATGGGACATCACTGTCATTTTTTTTTTTCTTACAATTATGGCAGATAAGTGCTAATATGCTTAAATCTGGGGTTAAGCAGCAAACACCAACAGCCCATTGCTGCCTTGGAGAGGAAGGTCCTGGACTAGAATGGCAGATCAAAATGAGCAGGAAGTCATGGATACTCTTATTGAATTCATCTGAATGCTATTCCAGCTTTCCCTCTCCTAATGTAAAAAGTAATACACTTTTTTTCCAGGTTCTCACCTCATTCTCACCTCACTGTCCTACAAGCAACATTTTTTTCTTGAAAAACTGATATTTTGAGAGCTAATTTTTCAAGATTGTGAGCCAATTAAGAATGCCTTCAGGCTTTCTCCAGTTTATTAAGCTGTGGTGACCTGAAAAGAGCTGCTCTAATGTCAATTTTAGATCATAATGAAAAAAAAAAAGAATGATGAGGACTGGTCCTTTAAATAAAGCTTCTGTAAACATGGGATGTCAGGAGAGCTGAAAGGTTTGGCTGTGATTTCTCCTTCACTTTGATTAACCTATTTATTCACCAGAGCACTACATTTCTTGGGCAACTATTTCCTCCACCATCTCTCTCAATCATATCCCCAGTGTACATAGTTAAAAGATGTTTCTGATGTCAAAACCTTCTTATTTCTATAATAAAAATAAAACCATTTAGAAATGTCAACACATGAAGCTCTTCCAAAAATATGATTAATACACAAAAATGATTAGCATTAGTTCTGTCACATTGCTTCAATCAACTGCATTTGTAGCTGGCAAAGTGTAACCTGTCTGTATCATGACTAGCACTTGTTTGGACAGAATTATGAAGTCTGTCTAGTAAGTGACCCCAGCTTTGTTGAATGTGCTAATCTTTGAAAGACCAGAGGATTGTCTAAAAGAGTGGAAAATCAAGGATCATCTTAAGACCAGATCACAAAAGTTACATTTATATTGTCCAGGGAATTACTTACCTTCACTTTGAAAAATATTCTAATGCAGATGTGTGGGAATACTTAAGCCAAATATGGCATCTGGTGAAAATAAAGATTTATTTTGGCTGAACTAGCTGTATTAGCAGATAGAGATCCTGCTTTGAACTAGATCTTAGTTCATAGCCTGCTGCTGCCTTGGGATTAATTTCAAAATTTCTGTTTGTTTTTAATATGGAGAAATTACTTGCAGCTGATTTTTTAACATCTTTGTATTCTTTAAACAAGCAAGCTACTGAGAGGTGGGAAAGTCAGAAAAGACTGAAAATGAGAGTAATTTTAGATTACATCAACTACAGTTTATTGATTTCAGTTTTAAAGAAGAGTCATCCTGATCTTGCAGAAATTAATAGTGATCTTGACAAGTGCTGGAGTTTATTTATTTTCTCCATGCTGTGTCTTCAGTAGATAATGATCTCTTGCTTTTTGGCAATGTTTGAGCTGCACCACTGCTGCCTTCTCAGAAGTGTCACTGTGACAATGCACAGACACATTCTGAGTCTATGTCCTGCTGTCTTTTGCTATGATTCTCCCTTCCTAGAACATTCTTAGGCCTGTTGCACAATCTTTGCCTGGCATTGTACAGGAGGCAAAGTAAATTTTTGCAAAGGCAGGTCAGTGGTGAGATATCTAGTGTCACCATGGATTCCTGCTGTTATATTCTGTTTCAAGCATCTGCTTCCAATGGCAAAATAGAAGACATAGTTGGTGGCAGTGGAGGTTATCAGGGGAAAACAAAACAGCATAGGAGGAAAGCAGAACAGATTTCCTTTGTTGGCAGAATGCAGAGTGGGCAAGTTTCAGTGGTGCAGGGTGTGGTGGGTCAGATCCCCCTCCCCACCCTCCAGGCCACATAGTGACATCAACCCTAGTCAACATTGTGTTCCTGTTTGAATTACAGGGCACTCCTAAGAAGAGACTGAGTCCAGTGAGTTGGAATGATTAGGCAGTCCCTATTGGCATCTGAAATTCCTGATTAACTAGAAAATGTACCAAAACTCCTCTTGCCTAGATCACTCTGAAAAGTACCAAGATTGCCTGACAAGAATCATGGCAACAGCGAAAAAATAATTACCAAAGTCTCTTTGGAGCTCTCCAGGATCTCAGCAGTTTGTGTCTCGGCATCTCCTTCTGAGTTTGGATGCTTCCTTACTCTGTCCACTGGTAAAGCCAACAAAGGAAAAGACCATTAATTTCTAAAAGCTGATGAAGGGAAACATAATTCACTGTAATTAGATTTTGTAAAATCTGAAAAAATCATTGGGTACCAAAAATTTACTGTAATCTGCAGAAAAGGAAACATCTTAATCATATCTTAACTTCTATATCTGTATATATCTCTGTGTGCATGATTTGCTAAGAGAATTTTATTGAATATTTATATGAATCACTACATTGATTATAATCCATTATTATTGACTGATCAAATATTTCTATGAAATCATACAGCTTGATTGTATAATTTTGTGTAACGACATTAATGAATTTTAAAACGCAGCTACCTTAAAGTAATATAAGACACATAATACCATGTTAAATCACTACCAGTGAAATTCTGTGACAAGTGATTTAAGTCCTTTAAACATTCCACAACAGTGAGACTCGAGGAAGATTTTAGACACTCACTCTCATGAAAATAGGCCTGTCACTTGCCCCATTACTCTGTAGCATATTGTGATGTAGCTTGTTGCCTTATCTGTGACTTTCCTACATGTTGCACAGAAGACTGCAAAGCAAGAAAGGGACCCCAAAGGGTGTTGCCAGCTGGGCGTGCCTACATTGCAAGTAGCATTATTAACAGTCTCCAAATGCAACCCAGTAGCATTGGCTGTCACCATGTGAAGTCTTCCCATTCCTACCCTTCCACACCTCCAAATAACTCAGTGCACATCACTGGATTAAAAAGAAACCCCAGGCTTTAAAGCTGTGAGAATATCTTTGCATATTGGGAACATGCATTCTCATGGCCAGTCTGAATTTCTGTTCCTCAAAGCTACTGTCTTCCCAACACATCTGCTGTCATGCAAGCAAGAAAAGATTAATTACTGGCATAGGGAAAGAGAAGTCTGCTTGCCTTCCCCCCCACTAGAAGCAGAAGACTGTGGGTAGGCAGATGAGATGGGTAATGAAAGATACTTCTATGTCTTCATTCCCATGTATAATATTCGAACAGAAGTTTTTGTTCAGTGATTCAAGTAAAAAAAAAATCAAAGTAGTTTATTATGCATAGCACTTCATTGTGGGATATCTTCAGATCTGACAAACCGAGTGTATGTCATCATTTGGCCTTCTAGGCAAACCACAGCATACTGTTTTGAGTGGGTGGTACTTGCTGCTAAGATTAATGCCCAGGGATGTTATTAACAGAATAAAGCTTCCTGGGGGTTCATTCTTTTGATTAAACTGTAATATTTCAACTACAGACCACAATTTATAATATCTCATAATCAGAGAGAAGGAGATTTTAGCATTGTGTCTGCAATTTGTCTATCTAGAGCTCACTTAAAGCATTAAGCAAACTTGGTTTGTGATTAATTTTCTGAGTTAGTTTTCTGATAGTTCATGTAGTCCCACTGAGCTCACTTTTCTGCTGAAAAAAAAAATAGATAGAAAGACATCATTATGAATTTAATAGATTTGTCTTCATTTTTGCCATCATGTCTGATAGTAAAATTTGACCTATATAGAAACAGCACACCAGAGTCTGGACCAAGTGATTTCATCCTGAAGTCTCTATCATACAGCACTATAGCATCTCTCAGAAAAGAAGACAACTTGTAAAAGGCAACAGAATCCCGGACAGGAGCTTTTTAATAAGGTTGCATACTCCTTCCAGTTCCCCAGTCAAAGATACATGAAAACAAAGACAACAGTCAACTGGATATTTTCATGAGTAAATGAACTCATATCTTACTGATAAAAATATAGTTATCATCTTTTAGACCTGTAGTCATCCCAGAACAGACTCTTGCCTCTTCTTAAACTCTTCTAGTTCCTGAGAAGTTATGAACCATGTCTTTACTCTGCAATAGCTCCAAATAACTGAAATCAGTTTCTTGCCCCAGCTGAGCTCTCGCCCTTGTGCTTTTATCAGTCCACACAATCCAGCCATCCTATAGCATACTTACAACTGGGCTAGTCAGGGAAGCAAGACATTGGTATAGAGCTTTTCACCCTTAATCCTTACTTGAGATCCTGCTTTTACTGTTCAAATGGTACTGACAATATAACGTCTGGTTTGTCTGAAGATGCTCCTGTTTGGTCTATGTGAAATTAATTGGTGACCTCAAATTCCATCTGAACAGATGCTGTTTCTTCAAGCCACTGTCATGGATAGTTTTGATTGAAGAACTCAGAGCAGTGAGCAAAGGTACAAAGCCACATTTGGGTTGCATGCTGAAAGTTTGTAATCTGAGTGTTAGGCTCATCTGTGACAGCATTTCCTATCCTTTTTCAGGGCACATCTGCTAGGGGACAGAAAAGGTAAAAGGGTTTATGTAGAGAAGGATGAGAGATGGGGGATATAGTCAGGCTATCATTTCAGACAATCATCTTGAAATGGAAAAACTACACTAGGTCTTGATTACAGAACTGGCCTGCTTGTCCATCACTCCTGACTTAGAATCTTTTATCAATAACATACTAATACTACATTAAATTTAAAAACACATCAGAGAAGGAAACTGGACACTAATGAAAAGCAAGTCTGTTGCACATAGTACTTAAATAGGACTTTAGAGACAGGCAAGGTGAAGAACTTTGGGGAAGATCAAGCTTCAGAAGATGTGGGAAGGATGGATTGTTTTGCTGCTTTAGATTCTTGGCTGCTTTGATGCCCACAAGTTCTAGATGGAGCATACCATGAAGTCTGGAATTGCAGAGAGGTGTCTTATATTAATTTCATTCAAATTTAAATATGTAAAGTGACAATTGTCATGGTCTTTTTCCCACTGTAAGAAATAACATTGGCAAATATTCAGAGTGTTCAAACAGGCAAAACAGTCTCATTGAAAAGTATAGTTCATAATTTTTAAATCAATCACAAAATGAGTAGGGGATTTAACAATTTGCTTTTTTATTCTCTAAATGCTGAATCAATTTCAATCACAGCTGAGGACAAGGACAGCCAACAACAACACATCATTCCTATCATTATACCTTTTTATGTCCACTTCTGGGATGCATCAAATGTTGATGACCAAATTATGACCCTATCCACCTCCCTTCCTGAAAGCGTAGTAGTTTTTCCAATAAACATCAGCCAAGGTTTGAAAAAAACACGAAGCATAGGATTATGCCTAAAATATTTAAACACCTTCCATACTATCAAACAAGTTGGTTCTTAAGCAGCTGCTGATGACCTCAAAGGTGTCAAGCACCTTAAAGATAAGGTGGCAGTAAAGTATTAATGTAAGTTGAGTACTCCAGTGTCAGGTTCCTTCTCTTTGTAAACTTCAGTCTAGTGGTCTTAACCTTCTCTAACCTTCTTCACTTACAGAGTGGTAGTGGCTTTTTTTAAGTAAGTAGTTTTAATAGCAGTAAATCTGTACAGGAGTTGTAGAGTATAATTTTAATGTGTTTATGCTACAGCGAAAATGTGGAACACTCCTGTTTATTTTCCAAAATCATGGTGTACTTGTGACTTATCCGGTTGCACTTCCAGCATTCCCTGAAGGAAAATGAGACAACAAGTGTCACTAAGGTTCATATAATTTTGAATGAGCCATTGGGATCTGTTTCATTCTGTTCTCCTAAGTGGGAAAGAAGTGATAATGAATGCTCTGACAAAGATTTAGAGGTAGAGCTTAAAGAATCACTAAAACATTTGTTTCAACAACTTTACAGTTTATTCAAGGCTTTCAGCCTTTCAGGTTCTGCAAAATTGAATGGGATGGTTTATGGGAATAAACTTCCTTGTTGAGGTTATGATCAAATTCCATTCTAGCCACTCCAGAAAAATTTTCAAACTTTCTTTTTCCTTCCACTTTAAAACATATTCTGGTCTAAGGAGCAAGGCAGTGGTAGAATCATATAACCCAAACCTTCCTGAAAGAAAAGGGATATCTGATTGGCTCAGTGTTTTTCATTCTCCTATTTGTTCTATTACAGCTAGTTATGAGAGCATCTGTCTTCAACCAGATAATGTGGTTTTGCATTTTCAGAAAGTAAGATCTATGAAGTCATTTTGAAAACTCAATGTGTGATCACTGAAAGTCTTTCAAGGACTTCAGAGGAGTATGATTTAGGCTGTGGGGAAAAATCTGGAATCCAGTAAAGTCAACAGGCTCTTGACCTTTAACTTAAAGTTACACACTTCTGTCTGCCAACTTAATACACTTTCCCTTTACTTCAGACTTTCCCAGAACAAAATATAGAAGAAAACTGTACCTCACTCCAGGGAACTATCCAACAGAGGAAAAAAAACAACCAACCAAACAAAAAAGAGTGCTTAGTATCAGACTAGTGGAAAAACTAGAAGTTAATGTAGGCTGATCTTTTCACTTTTGACCACTTCTGAGTCTGAACAAAACCAGCAATGATGCTGGCAAAATTTCATTAACCAGTGTCATGACATGAATTTGCATGAATACTAGGAATGTATGGAACAAAGTACAGAATAATTCAAAGGTTTTTTTGATTTGTTTGTTATAAAATAGTTAATGGTTTTTTTCACCCTCAGCCATTCACTGTTCTGTAACAGTCCTTGCAAATCCTGAAACTGAAAAATTAATCTTTATAAATGTTTTTATTTCACTAGAGCATGTGTTAGCCTATCATTGAAGTGTTGCTCCAGAAATAGTGAGTTGTTCCCAGCTGACGTGCTGTTCAAGTGCTGTTGTAACAATGTTCATGTGTGCTAGAGTGTGAAGATCAATTTGTTTTAAGGACGGGTTATATGTGCTGAGATACATGACACATTGGCTGGCACTGGTTTTAATTTAAAAATCATAACAGAGAAACCACTAATAACCTTTAAGCAATGCCTCAACTATTTAGACTGCATAAAAAGAAATTACATAAAATTTGTAAACTACACAAAACACCACTAGAATGTCAGAATTTATTGCAGCTGTGGGACTAGAAGTCAACTAGTTGAACTGAATGGACTTAAATTAACCTGTTTTAATTAAGTTCAGATAAACTAATGAGTCAAAAGCAGCAATCTGTGATGGCTGTTCCGTAGACTACCTGAAATAAATGTTGGCATTATCACCTTAAAGACAGGCTTCTTTCTTAGCATGAATATCATTATCAAAACTGATTTCAATGTCAAAAGAAATCTGAAGAGAATATGCAAGAATAAATAGACGACATCTCCGCTGCAGCCTTACTATTGTGGGAGGTAAAGTAGCCAGTAGCATCCCTCATGATACAGCTGAAAAATAATAATGTATGATACCTTGCTCCATCAATCAGATGCACATCTTTACATCAATCCAGCTTCTTTATCAAGAATTAAACCACCTTCTTGAAATTTCTTTAAAATAGTTTCACACTTCCTATCTCGTTGAGGTGTCCTCCCTTTTCAAGTGGTATGTAGTTCTTTACATGTCTGACAGATTGCTTCTTTAATACATCCAGAGATTGCACTTGTGTTACTTCAGTAGAGAGAAAGGGATTAGAAAGAGTAGCAGAACTGGATTAAGGTACCATCACCTTCAGTTCTGCTGCAGAATGACATAATATCAAATCAATTTATGAACATGTAACAGGGTCAAGAAACTCAATAGGCCATGGCCTTAAATTACTATAGTCTACTGTAGTTAGGAGAAACACAACATACAGCAGTGGATCAATCCTCTGGAGTATTTTATGGGAAGCTATGGCACATAGTTTCTGCAGGAGCTCAGGCAGACATGAGAAGTTAATGTCTTTAGGGAAATTTTTTGACAGCTGAGTTACTTGACTCATTAAGTAAAAATTTGTGTCCCCCCTCTCCCCCCCCACCTCATCTCCTCCTCTCATCTACTCCACTCTCCCATTTTCAAAATGGCATGCTAAACCACCTTCTAAAATGAAAAGCTACCTCTAATTAAAACACAGCATAAGTGAACAAGATCCCTGGAGAATCAGAAGTACTGCAAAGTATTCCAGGCTGCTGTTGCTCATTTTGTTTGCTTAGAAGGTGGTGCAAACACTTGTAAACTTTTCCTCAGGTGCAAACAGAAGGAAAATAACTATTTGCTCAAAATCTGATTAAGGATATAAAGTCATCCAGTCATCCCACGCTAGGCTGACTCAGCCTGATCTGTAAAATCCATATATGAGCTTAAGGAAGCCACAGGCTTAACAACATCCTAGTCTAAAAGCTTTATCTAAAGAGAAAGTTGTTTGGTTATTTAAAGCGGTTTCTTCATTTTTCCTGTTCCCTATGAAGTATGAATTTTATAGGAGATTAAGGCATTTCAGGACATCTGCTTGTTTTAAAGGCCAGATCTAAAAGGCTACTCATATGCCTTTGAATACTTTACTTCCCCTGGGAAATTACTATTCCACACCCAGTGAGTGACAAACCAGTAAAAATATCAGTAGGACAATTTCAAGTGGCTTCTACATACACAATGAGAACCTTATTTTGTTATTTGTGTTTGATTGTTGGTTTGTTTGTGTATTTTTTCTAAGCTAGACTTCAGTAGTCAGCTTCCTTTTCTCCTAATCCGCATCTGCTTGATGGACTATCCATCATTTTTATTACAATGTCACTTCTGTATGTCATTCTCTTACACTAATCAGACCAAGTGGGAAAGAAATTGCTTCACAGGTTTGAGGTCTATTGCTGTGAATTATAGGTTTAATAAGAGTGGAATTCAATGTGAGAGACACTATGCTTGTTTACACGTGTTGATCTGATGCCATTTACCTGTAGAACACATTAGAGCTCTTTGTTATAGTCACAATCCAATGGTGTTCTGCAGAAAGTCTGTAAGCAGAGAAGCAATCTCACTGTTGCCACTATTGTCATTAAGTTGCATAAAGCCTATCACCCACAATTGTGCTATGATAAACTGGGGCCCAGCAGCTTGAAAACAGAAGTTGGTCTATGAGCACTAAGACTGATGATGCTCAGTTTCTTATGAATACATATTCTGCATGCCCTATATCCTCAAATTACAGCAACACCAGTCTTCTCCACCACTCTGAAGAACTTTCCCAAATGTGACTAATTTGTTCCACCTTGCCCAAGCCACTCACTCTCATGATACATCTTCAGACCTTTTCATCTCCTACTTACCATTGGGAAGAGATGGGCAGTGCTGTAAGAGTTTCAGACTCTTACAAGCAGGATGTAAAGGTCATGCTCTTCTTCCAGGGGTGTCTCAGGGTATCTTCCTTCCTCCTGCTGCTGAGGTATCAATTTTCACAAGTAATAATAACTTACTATCTTTTAGACCACCATTTCTCTTTCAGGTTTACCTAATGAATTCAGCCTGTGAGTTCAAAGTTTATTAGAAAGATGCAGATGGTCAAATAAGCAGTCATCTTTCTTTAGGAAACCAAGCCACCTTGTATTCTTCAGCTAAACCAGCCTTCACTATAGTTGTTCCATCAGAGTTGCCTTCAGAGCAAATTTTGTCATCTTCTCAAATGCATATTTTTGCAAGGCAGTTATTATTGATGGAAGTACTTAAAATATGTAGTCATGGTGAACAGCAATACTTGGAGTCAAGAGGATTTTATACAATTCATTTATTCATTTTTAAGTCATGGTGTGGTTAAAAACAGTCCTTGCAATCAGCATGACCAGATAGAACATTGATGGGGGACTGTAAAGAAAAATCAATAAGGAAAAATAAGTCAAATCAAAACAACTTAAAACAAACATAAACAGAAAGACAATCTTGAGGAAAAAAAATAATGATTTATATTGTGGTTTACCCCTTGTGGCTATTACTAGACACCTGGCACTTGGACAGGCTTTAAATACTAATGATAATATTAATAGTAAGTAGGAGTTTAATGTATATAAGCCCCAAATATACATTTTCCTCATGGTTTTTATAAAACTCTCCACTGCACACTAAATATAATGGTAATGTTTTCAGAAGGTCCCTCTTGTGTTTAAATCAAAGATATTTTGTATAAACTTACAGATAGTATTGGAAGAACTACAAAGATGCTAAAGAGACTGTAACATCTCTCTTATGAGGGAAGGCTGAGAGCTCTGGAGCTGTTTAGCCTGGAAAAGGGATATCTGAGAGGGGATCTTATGAATGTTTGTAACTATCTGAAGTGCGGGTGTCAAGTACAAGGGGCCAGTCTCTTTCCAGTGGCGCCCTGTGATAGCATAAGAGGTAATGGTAGCAAGATGAAACATGGGAAGTTCCATCTCAATATGAGGAAACACTTATTCACTGTGAGAGTGACAGAGCCTGGAACAGACTGCCCAGAGAGATTCTCCTTCTCTAGAGATGTTTAAGACCTGCCTGAATCTGTTCCTGTGTGGCCTGCCCTGGATGATCCTGCCTTGGCAGGAGGGTTGGACTCGATAATTTCCAGAGGTGCCTTCCAACCCCTAACATTCTATGATTCTATGGAACTTTTATATCTTTATCAACTAGTATGTGACTTAAAGAATGTAGGAGCAGTTATGGGAAATTCACAGTCATATCTGTGAACAAAAGTATGCAATTATACGTAATTACATATCTCTAATGTATATAGTCATAAACACACATACAAGCACAGCTGACATACATAATCAAACTTATTCAATGCTGCTGAAAGGCATGCTGTGATCTATGAATTAATTATGTATGTTTTGGCATGCACTGATGACAAACCATTGAAATTGTCTTCTTACATGCTAAGGATTTAATTTTTCAGTAGCTACTCATCTCTTAAATGCTGATCTTGTGTTCAATTAAGTCCACTAGAAATTTGGATCCTTGATGCAATTCATCAGTTTAGTCCTTGAAAGTTGGATGTACTGGCAATGATATAATGAAGATGTTCTCACTTTTTTGCAAGGCTATGATTTTATAATTCAGTTGCCTAGGATCATTGCAGATAAATAAAGACATATTGGAAGAGGAAAATAATGTGGCAACAAAACCATATATTTTTGGTTGTCTGAAGCCATAAGGTTGTCTGAAGGTCTGTTGGGCATTTTGTCCAAGTAAGGAAAGACACAGATTTCCATTCTCTTCCAAGAATAGAAGTAGAGAAAGAGAGTGTGATGCATCTGCTGAGGGAAGGACGTTCTTCCTTAAGCGTGAGAAGTACCATACTCTGAAGCCTGGGAGGTATAACATTAGGCTTCTCCCGTGAAAAAGAAGGGAACATATGTGAAGCTCAGTAAAGCAAACTAAAGGGAAAGCAAAGGGGATTTCCCTTCCTCCTGTTCAGGTGATTCTGTCTTACTTTAGAATCTGTGTAGATATTTAGACACTTCCAAACTCATCTTATTCCTAAACATTGCCATCCTAGTGCAACTTTTCTACAACTAGTCCCAATATATACTGTTCTGAACTATCAAAAATATCTTGACAAAACTTTTAAAGCTTAACATTAACTTTTGTAAGGAAGCTGAACAAAATCCCATGGATGCCAGAGGCCCAATTATATAATACAACAATGTCATTTCTGGCTTTTCTTTCTAGTACAGTATTGCTCACTCCACATTTCATGACTCCACAAAACACCATTCTAAAGACTAGACCAACTCATAGGTGCCATTTTCCTAGCAGATGCCAGGCCATGTCTTTTATTAATGACACAAAAGATTCCTGATCAGAATCGCAACAAATTTGTCCTCTTCTCCTCCCCTATTCCAACCCTGAATTCTCCCCAACTTACTTTCCTGTACCAGTGAGAGTGCATGTCAATTCTTGCACTGCAGCTGCCAAAGAGACTGTGAATGGTGCTTGCGGTTTCTGTAACATGGACACTTGCCCCATAGGTCTGGCCTGAGACCACCAGCTAATTCTGTGCTGGCCCCTTGACAATAAAGCACAGTCATTCACCTTCCTTTCAAAGCATGTGTATATCTCTGGCTGTATGTGAAAAGCCATATTTCTTTTATTGGTCTTTTTTCATCTGCTGCCAGATAAACAGCATGGCAGAAGAGTCTGCTTCATGCCTGACATAATTTTGAATTTATTAACTTGCCATTGTTTTTATTCTTGACAGAATTAGGCAAGAAGAGGAGCACCTAAATTAACTTAGCTCCCAACCTAAACAGGTCAAGAATAACATAGAGATAAATTAGAGGAGTTGAGGATGGCAATGGAAGGGGTGAGGAAGAGCATGAGAGAAGGGAAAAAAGTGAACTTTGGACTGGAGAAGTTTTAAAAAATAATTATTCAAAGCATAACAACATGAAAGAAGGTTGCCAGAAAAACCTCAATTGTGTGAGGAGGGCAGTGCATAAGCAGTGGGAAAAACCCAGACACACATTTGCCTCCGGGACAACATGAATTTAAATGCTGGACAACTTTGTAAATGGAAATGAATGTAATGATCTCAGCTCAGGTTGCAGAAAAGTAAAAGCCCACCAGGTCATGAAACTACTGTCAAATTAGGCATATTTGGCAGCATGAGTGTTTGGGAGAGGTCCAAGGATGAGCAAGTTCTGATGAATTGATTTAATTTCAAAGGAGGGTGGTCTTTCCATTTCAGGGTCAGCAGCAGGACAGTGTAGTGGGTGTAGAGGTGGAAAGGGAAACACAAAATTTGGCTGACTGTCATGACCTCTGGATAACTGGACATTTAACTTTCCATGTCTAGACACTCCCTAAATCTTCCCACATAAGCTAAGTCACCAAAAAAATAGATGGAGGAAAATCTTCCTAGGTGGAGGAAGGTACATAATAGATGTGTTCTGTTATTTTCTGTTCATTCTTCCTTGTCAGATGTCCTGTCACAATAAATACCAGTTATTAAAATCTGTAATACAAGAGGGTTGGGTTTTTTTGGTGTTGTTCACAACTGAAGATGTAATACACAGCGTGTCTAACTGGAAGCCCTTGGAGAGTGTGGGAAGAAAATACAGTGAGTACTGGTTAGACTTGTAAAGAACAATGAGTTATGCCTCAGGCAAGTGGGCGTGTGTACATACACATGTACTTGGAGCTATAATTTGTGTTTCAGGTGCATCATATCTCCATTAGAGTGATCTCTATGACTTCATCCTATGCCACTTCATGATAAGGGAAGGCAAAAGCAGTGAAGAAAGGCAAAATCACTTGCACAGCTATGGTTATATGGTGCATAAGCCTACATTTAAAGCAAAGAGAATTAAACTCTTGTCATGTGGATCAGAAGCAAAATGCCCCAAAGCTCACCGAGGTTTGACAAACAGGTTCAAGTTTGGGATAAAAAGAGTTCTTTAGAACTCTTCTCTTTGCTGTAAAAAAAATAAATTAAATTAAAAAAAAAAGTAATTTGGTAAGGTGGGTAGTGAAAAGCAATAAACTTTAAAAATGTAGATATATGTGAAATAAGAGGTGGAACTTTTATGAAGAATGAGACAAATAATGTCCTGGCCAAGGTAGTGAGTTTGCATTTGCAAGAATCGTATAAAGTACTGCCACTTTAAATGTTTTCTCAGGAGAAGTAAATATTTAATGTTATACTTAAATATCCTAAGTAATTGCCCATGTTTCACTAAAAAGTGCCCCACAGGGTGTCTCAAGACTGTCTCTTTCTGATAGACAGTAGCTCTGCAGAGAGACACCTCATGCTGACATCCTGTTTCAGGATCTGCCAGCGAGCTGAAAGGTGGAGCAGGATTTCTACAGCAACAGCACGTCCAGCTGCAGATATACGTGCTACCATGAGTTTAAGCAGAGGGCTCATAGGTAGGCAAAAATACCTGTGGTGATAAATTACACATGAAAAAATAAGTGGCCTCCTTCCTGCGGATACTGTTGAACCTGCTTTGCCGGTGGCATATCAGGTATTTTGACGTGCACAGAAGCAAAGAATTTACCAGTTGGATGCATGGTACTTGGCCTTCATTACTTGAGAGTCCATGGAACTAGTCTTAAAGACTCTGTTGTGCTGTTTCAATGTTTCATGTCATTTGAACTGCAAAAAGTGGTATCAGTGTAAAGATAGAACTTGTAATAAATTAATAATTTTCCTAAAGAAGTATTCTGGTTTGCATTAACTTCATTTTTTTTTTCTGGGCTATTTCCTCCCCCTACCTTCTTTCCCTAGCAAAGAAATAAAAAAAGGAAAATCAACAGCTAGCTATATAGAAATCTTTCCAGATCGGTTTAGTGTACTGAAGCCCAAGAGAACCATCAATGTTACATGACACTGTAGAAAACAATTCACATTCTAGTATTTTTTTGGCTTATGTCTTTTCATTGCCACAACATGGCTGTTCCTCAGAAATAGGTTGCTACTTTGTGTGTTACATGGTTACTTCCTGTTCCAAGCACAATGCTCACAATGTATCACCTTCCAATTCCTGAATGTGACTTTGAAAGAGCCAAACAAATTATTGCCCCTCACAAGAATTACTCTCAAGTTTTCTGCTAATCAAGTTCAAAACATGCTTGGGCAGGTCTTGGAGAGTTTACTTGGTACAATGTAAGAAATGATGCACTGCAGACAGAATCATTTAATGCTTATGGTGAAGTATTCACTATTGAATATCTGAGTTTGTTTTTAAGAGATCTGTATAATCTAGGACATAGATAAAGCAGGAGGTTTGGTGAATTTTGCTTTACTCTTTAATAACAAAATTGCTTACTTATCCATCTGGGTATAGGGAAAAACCAATAAATCACCTGCACTTTGACATGTTCATATATCAAAAATTGGAAAAAATAGCTTATAATGATTTGCCTATTGTATATTACCTCTATTATTCGATATCTGGCCTCTATTCTCTATCACAGAATCACATAATTATTTAAGCTGGAATAGATCTATGAGATCATCAAGTCCAGTCTAAGACCTAACACAATGACACATAGCTAAACCATATCCTAAGTACCACATCCAATATTTCCTTAAACACTACAAGGGATGGTGAATCCACCACCTCCTTGGGCAGTCCATTACAGTGTCCAATGACTCTTTCAGTAATTATGTGCTTCCTAATGTCCAACCTAAACCACAGCTTCAGGCCATACCCTCTATCCTATCACTGGTTGCCTGGGAGAAGAGCCCAGACCCCACCTGCCTACAACTACCTTTTAGGTAGTTCTAGAGAGTGATGAGCTCCCCCCCCCGAGTTTCCTCTTTTTCAGACTGAACAACACCAGTTCCCTCAGTCTCTCCTCATAAGACCTTCCCTCCAGTCCCTTCATCAGCCTCATCGCTCTCCTCTGGACCCCCTCCAGCACCTCAACATCTTTCTTGAAGTGCAGGGCCCAGAACTGCACACAGTGCTCAAGGTGAGGCCTCACTAGCACTGAGTCCAGGGGGATAATCACATCCCTAGTCCTGCTGGCCACACTATTCCTGAAACAAGCCAAGATTCCATTGGCCTTCCATGATACCTGGACACACTGCTGACTCATGGTTCAGCCAGCTGTCATCCAGCACTCTCAAGTCCCTCTCAGCCAGGCCTCTCTCCAGCTACTCATCCCCCAGTCTGTAGCGCTGCATGGGGTTATTGTGGCCAAAGTGCAGGACCCTGCACTTGACTTTGTTGAACTTCATCCCACTGGCCTCAGCCCATTAAGCCAGCCTGTCCAGGTCCCTCTGAAGCATCTCACTGCCCTCCAGCAGATTGACACTCCCCGGAACAACTTAGTGTTGTCTGCAGATTTTATAAGGGTAGACTCAATTCCCTTATATAGGTCATCAATAAAGATTTTGAATAGAACCAGGTCTAGTACTGAACCCTGGGGGACACCACAGTCACTGGACACCCACTAGATGTGGCACCATTCACAACCACTCTCAGTGACTGGCCATCCAGCCAGTTTCTACCCCAGTGCAAGGTGCACCTGTCCAAGCCACGTGCTGTCATCTTTTCTAGGAGGATGCTGTGAGATACTGTGTCAAAGGTTTTGCTGAGGTCTAGGTAGACATATCCACAGCCTTCCCCTCATCTCTCTGGTGGGTCACCCAGTCACAGAACAAAATCAGATTGGTTAGGCAGGACCTTCCCTTCCTAAACCCATGTTGCCTGCCCTTGCACTGGAGCCAGTCACCTTAGTCTCCTTATACAAGTAGATCAGCTGGCACTTACCCATGAGCTCTGCCCTGTGCCCTGCCCTGCTGTCCTGGTTTGAGTGAGAATCAAACAAATTCTGTTCAGTGATTTTACTTTTCATCTCAGGTTTTCTGACTAACTGCACTTTCTGAAGTTAGCAACATGTTTTCCCAGGTGGTGTCTTCTTCTAGCAGTAATAACACTTTATGTTTAGAGTTACTACCAAGGATACCAAGGCCACTGCTAGAACTTGTGTATCACACTGGGGGTGCAGAAAGTGAAAGGCAGCACCTGCAGGGAGGAGTGGACAGGACAGGTGACCCCAAACTGACCAACGAGGTATTCCGTCTCACAGATGTCATATCCAGTATATATAGTTCAGGGATCCAGAGGGTCCCAAACACAAGAGAAAAGCGTGCAAGCAAGCTGGTGGGCTAGGCTCTCAGCTTGGGTTGTTGGCATTCTTCCTCTCTTGAGGGGTTCTCCCCCCTCAGAGCACCAAGGAGGACTCTGTCCATACTGCCTTCGATCCCGATCAGTGTGTTCCTGAACCCAGTGCCAAAATCCAGCTCCTGAACACAGCTCCTGTCTGCTGCAGGGCCCAGTCTGGGACTCTCCCTGTGCCAACTCCACAGCATCAGTGACGGTGAAGGAATTACTGTCAGGAGGGTTGGGTTCAGTAATGGTTTTGTGCATATTTGTATATATTCCATTATTATTATTATTATTATTTTTATTAAATCGTTCTAGTTTCCTTTTCTGATCATTAAGTCTCTCTCCCTTATTCCTTTTCTCTTCCCCTTTGGGGAGGGAGGGGGAATTAAAAGAGAGCATCTGTATTCGGTCTGGGGTTGCCCTGGCCCTAAACCATGACACCTGCCCTGCCCTGCCCATGGTGTTTAATGAGCAGGCTTCTGCTTCTCCCTCAGGTGACTGCGTGGCAGGGCCGGTTTTGCCACAGTTAAAAAGCCCATGGTTGTTCCAGCTGCTGGCTGCTGCCGGGTCTCATGGCTCTTTCCCTGGGGATCCCCAGCTCTGGGAACCCCTTGTCTGCCCTGAATCTAGTGTGAGGGCTAAGAGGAATTACTGCTGCTCTTGCTGCTGTTTCTCTCTGGCAGCTGAGATATCTGTCCCTCTGCATTCTCAGTCAAAGAGGATGACCGTCCCTGACAGAAGTGTATTGTTCATCGGTCAAGGGTTTACAGTAGATATGCTCGCCTGCTAGAACCTCCAAACACAGAGCTGAGCCCTGTTGATGGTGGCATATTTCCTGACAAGTGGCGTAATTTCCTTACAGACTAGATCAGTGGGCAGTGAAGTGAAAACCTATGAACTACTGAGCTCAAAGTGTTTTATTCGGTGACAAAAAGTCTACCTGGAGGCCAGTCATTAGTGATGTATACTGCAGAAGTTGATACTGGATCCAGTACTGCATTTACCCATGAGCTCTGCTGCACCCTGCCCTGCCCATGCTATTTAATAAACCATGACACCTGCCCTGCCCTGCCCATGGTGTTTAATGAGCAGGCTTCTGCTTCTCCCTCAGGCAACTGAGTGGCAGGTCCAGTCTCACTGACCGTAAAAAGTCTGTGGTTGTTGCAGTAATGGCCCAGTTACATTACCTGCTCACCCTTGATCCCATGAGATCCCATGCTGGGTCTCATGGCTCCTTCTCTGGGCCCCCTGGCTCTGGGAACCCTTTGTTTGCCTTAGTCTAACAAGAGGACTAGAGGAGTGACCGCTGCTCTTGTCGCTGTTTCTCTCTCAGGGGATTTAGTCTGTATCTGGCTAAATTTTATGGAAATATGACACATTGCACAGCAGTGATATGTCCAACTTCTAAAACAAGAGGACTGAATGAATCACAAGTGCAGGATAACTTCTGGCCTAAACTCCAGATAAGGGAACCTCACTGATTCATTGTCATTTTTCCTATTTTCTTAACTTTTATTTCAGAGAAAGATTTAAAAACAAAAACATAACCAAAAACCAACCCACCAAACCCTGAACAAAAACATGTTTTAGGAGGTAATGTTTAGTGGGACTGATATAGCCATCATTTTATCATGACATGTATTCCCATGAGTTTAAAGACAGTGAAAAGATACAGACATTACTGACAGGTATAGAGCTTAACCTGAATAAGTGCTGGGTTCCAATGGGCCAACCACATGTTCGCAGAGAGTTTTGCCATTCAGGCAATGTCAATGTCAAGTGTTGTATCGGGGTGAGCCATGCCACATAGAACAACAGCAAAGGTTTGTGTATATCCAGGTTCCCACAACTGTTTGTTGGAAAACCTAAAACCTTTTTATTATATGTAAAGTTATTTTCCTTATTGAGTCAAAGTGTTCTTGGCACTGTAGGAATAAGAAGACATTCCCCTTACCCTCCTTAAGCCTACCATCTGGATCTATTTATGTTTGGTGTAAAGTTCCTAGGAAATGACTCAGTATGACTAGAGGTTGAATGTGCCCTCCCAAAGAAGCCAATATAGACAGAAACAAGTGATAATAAGTTTGAGTGTTGCTTTTTTCTTCTTTAACCAACTGATACATTAAAGTGTTTTGGGCAAAACTGTTTGTAGAGTTAAGTTCTATATTAATTTTGACTCTACATCCTAAAGTGTTAGCTTTTCTGTTGCTTACTTTGTTAAAACTTTTCTGCCTCACACTTGACAGTAAACTCAGCCAGGCCATGGAAACTATTCACCAAGGCAGAGTAGTAGCCTGTCTCTGTCATGGCTTCATCTCAAGCATTCTCAGTTTCAATTTGCTGCCATCTGGTCTTTAGGGGAACATTTTTTCCCATTGAGTGTATCTGTAGGACAATATCTAGTTCTTAATAATATTCACCTGCCACTTCTCACATGGTCAAATTGTTATTCAAGTGTGGAAAAATAAAATCTCTGTACAGTTTTAATGTGTTTGTAAATATCTGAACAACCTGCCTGGCCAATGCTACAGAATAAACAAGGGGACTTTATTGAAACTATTAAGGTGTAGCTAAAACTTTTGCTAGTTTCTCTTCTGCTTTTCCTAGCCATGTCTGCTTGCACTTCTGAGCTCAGGGCACAGTCTACAAACATAACAAACAGATGGGTCCCACAGACCTGTGTTAGAAGGGTACTAACAGCATTTCCCAGGTACTTGTGGCTATTTACATTAATTTGCAAAAATTTTACTCCAGATGTTGAATTTTTCTGTTTCAACATAGACATTCAACAAACGCAGCTTGGGACATAAAACACCACTCTCAAGTAACTGGTGAGTTAGAGCTAGAGCTTTGCCCTGGATCATTCAGACAGCCTGTGTATCACACAGAGTTGAAATTTTCCATTACTTCTTTTGTTGCATCTGAAGCCAAGTATTCATAGTTGAAGGAGATGAACACATACAGAGTTCCACTTTGTAGTTCCACTGAGTGACCCTTTTCTTGCCTTTGGTCTAGTCTTCACATAGGCATGTTGTATTATTTGCAAAATACAATAAACATTTATTACTGTTCTGTGACGTTGTGAAATAGAGGGGAAAATATGATGCAGATAAAGCGCTGTTTAGTGAGGAAGAATGAAGTGTAACACTTATATGCTTAAAATATGTGAGTACCCTTGCTCTTATGTGTGAAGGTGCAGGAAAGATAGCATAAAATCCAAAAGAGTTATAGAAAGAATCAATTGCTGTATGCATGAATATGCTACTGTAGAGTCTTACCTTTTTCCCCAAAGTACTTCTCCTTCCTCTGTCTAAACTATTACTAATCTAGGCTGCAGACAAGTGGTTGGTTGAATCCGTAAAGCAAGTTATGACAGACATGCATAAAACAAATACACGTATACACACCCTCAACCGCCCAGAGCATAGACAGGATGCAGTCAAAGCTCAGCAATTACTGCTTCTTCAGACTTTGACACATAATAACATGCTCTGACCTAGCTGGGAGTGTCCCACTAATCCTAGAAATGTTTTAGTCTTTAAATTGCACAAATGCAAGAAGCTGGCACATCTCCAGACTATTAAAATTTGGAGAAAAAAAAAAAAGTTTAAAATGATAATAAAATGCATATTTCAGAGCTTACTGTGACTGATTAATTTATTGTGCAACCTCTATCATGTCCATTAAGTATAGGGGGGATGTATTTAATTCAGTACTTTTTGAACAAGATTTTATAAACACACACACACACACACACTTTTATATATATATATATATGTATATTTTTTTTTTGATTAGTTGTTTTGTTTTTGTTTGTTTGGTTCTTTTTGTCAGATACAATGTCAGGAAAGAAGATGACTGGCTGGGGCCTCACGAGATACCCTGTTTTCTTTCCCTTATCTTAATAAATATTTTCTGTACAATGGTAGTCAATTACTTTCAAGACAAGATTTTTTTTATGATATCAAGTCACATAAATATGCATAGACTGCCAAGGATCATTTTCAAAGGTGCCAATCTACCTAACTTTAAAAGCTGGCCACTTCTGAAAGATCCTATCCAAAATTCAGTCTGCATCTCTTTTGTGGGTGTTTTCCTTTCTC
The DNA here is from genome assembly GCA_024611195.1 of Ceyx melanurus. Classification (NCBI taxonomy): domain Eukaryota; kingdom Metazoa; phylum Chordata; class Aves; order Coraciiformes; family Alcedinidae; genus Ceyx; species Ceyx melanurus. Next base: position 149,129 of record JANHGL010017328.1, read on the forward strand.
CTAGCCAGAAAATAGAAATCATGAGTAATTTCTTCAGAGTGCAGGGAAAATTATGCTAAAATTAAAAAACAAAGCTATCTGAGGCTTGAATCAAAAAAGAAGGAGCTTCTGATAATGGTTTAGGATGGAGGTATCTTTTATTAAGAGTGTTTGTTATACTGGGACCACCACAAAGTGCTACATTCTATATTTATTTTTAGTTAATCTCCATACAATTATGACAATATGGTCATGTTTTTAACTAAAAAATATCTCATTTTTTCTGCTGTAAGAATAATTAATACTAAAGTGACAGTTAACAGTGATCCAATGCTCTGCAAAGTAGGAATAAGAATTACAAAGGGAATTGGTTCTGGGGATGTGTCTGTGGAATGAGAAAGCATTTCTTACTGTGGTTGTACTTCTAGTTTGAACTGGAAATCCCTGTGTCTGAGACCATTCCCTGCTTGATCTCTTGTCTGTATCTGAGACCATTCCCCTTTCTCTTTTCTTAGTCCCTGTCCTTGTTGTAGCTGTTCTTGTTTGAATTCAAGACCAGGTTCACCTCAGACCATTCATCCCATGACAGATGGGCCTTGAATTAATTACAGCATGTTAAAATTGCTAGATTGCTAAAATGGCTTGTTTGGGCCTGCCTTGCTGACTACAGTCCTCAAAACTGTACAGGGAACATATCTTTTAGCTTTATCAGCAGGAAGACCTTTTACTAAATACTATTCAGCTAAAATGTTTAAAGCATGTTCAAGCAAATTCTTGTATCAAACACAGATAAATTATAGAACCAACTGGAACAAAAGCTAATGTTAAATTAGCTCTCCCATGAAAAACTATAAAAGCCTTTATAGAAGAGCTTGCAATTTCACTTGCAATTTCACTTGCAATTTCACTTGCTTGCAAATACCTAGAGATGTCTTTGCTGTTGCATGACTACTTGTTTGATTTTCCTGTTGCTGCACATCTATTTCACAGCATCTGGGTACACACTCTTTTCAACAATGCAAGTAGGACCTGCATCAAAAAGAAGAAACAAAAAATAAGAGTCAATATGCTCCAGGAACCTGTGAAAGTCTAGATGTGAAAGAAATCTCTCTCTGCTGAAACCAGAGAGTTGTAGACATCATTATGTATGTTTCTAAGGTAATAATTATACAGATAAGGTTTATCAGCAAAAGTGTCACCAAACATCACACCATGAAAAACATCTTATTCTTAATTTACCCACAGAGACTGTAGGAACTGTAATTCTTTCTCATCAGCACTAACCTGAAGCTCTGAGTTATGTGTGTTTTTGTGGCCCTCTGATAGGAATGTGTGTCTTGCCCAAGGATATATCTGCCTGTGCCTGCCCAGATGTACGTGGTGGGGATGTACACCACTGCAGCTGCATGAATGTCCAAAAACAGTCTTAATAGACATAACGCTTCTATCAAGAAAAGTGCAAATAAAAGATAAGTTCAATTGTTTGTTTTTCTATGAAGATTTTAAGATATTTTCAGCAAATATTCCAGAAACTTCATGTCTTGGAGTTACATTTAAAATAAAAAGTATTAAAAATACTTATTTTGCTATGATTTTCTGATGATCACTTTTATTTGCCTGACATAACATTTCCCTAAAAGCCTAAACAGAACTGTTTGGGTGGAAAAATATGTGAATTATTCCACTCATTGGAAGTGAAGAAAAGAAGGGAAAGAAAAGGGAAAGGAAAGGAAAGGGAGAAAAGATGGATCTTTGTTCCAAAGCAACTAGAAAACTCTGATTCATGTATAGTTAAGAAATTGGCTTGCACAGTGTCCACAATGATCTTTCAAAATTACTAATCCAAACTGAGTAAAAAGATATGTTGAAAATCTGAGACCTGAGTATAGATGTTGACTAGAAAGAATGAAGTCTTAACAGCATCAAAGTTAATGGGAATTCTGCCACTGGCTTCTCAAATAAAAAGCTTAAAGCTTTCTACCCAACAGCACCACATTTCTTTTTTTTTTTGTCCCCAGTGCATCCAAAGCTTTATGTTTCTTTAACTCACCTGCAATGATGTTGTGCTGTACTTTCCTTTTTCTCCTACATCCTATACCTGCAATGACACAGAATAATCTCTAAATAGGAGCAGCAGGTAAATGCAATACTTTAAAGTAAATCTTGTTTTATTAATTATAACTGGTGAAGGGAACATCTGTTTTAGTTAAGTTCTAATATTATTTTTCAGATGCTCATATGTTTCCTCTGATGCTGAAATTTTCAAAACTTATTCCACAAAGAACTGTGTTTCCATCTCTAAATTCTTGGATTCTTAAATGAAAAAAAAAGCATAGGAAAAAATCTATCCTTTCTCTGTGAAGAAGTTTTGAAATGGATGAAGCAAAGTCTTTGAGGTATGCTGCCTCTTTAAAGTCTAATTTTAGGAATAATGTCATTTGAAAAAATGATTATGTTATTATAATATTAAGAGACACAGACTGGGAAGCTCACTCAGGGTCTGAGCTGTAGTTGTGTGCTAGGAGTCTCCCACAGCTGCTTCCAAATATTTCACACCAATGCTTTCTGAAGGTAGTGCATCCACACATACGTCTTCCCAGACCAAATATCACAAAAACAGTAATTCCAAATGTTGCAAAACCAGTAATTAGCAATCAAAATTAACATTGTATAACTTTCCAAATATTCACATCCAAACAAGTAAGTAGGCAGACATCAGTGTTTAGTACAGTTTCTGCAATATCTTGCATTGTTGTGCATCCCTTCAGATCTCTCTTAAATGTGAGTATCATCTTTGCCCAACAGAAGTAATTAGTAAATCTACTAATTCTGTTTATGCTGCTCAACTCTTAAAATGTTAACAGGCAGTTCTGCTTTTGTGTTTCACTGTCAAGGTGCTTCAACAGTGTTGTCCAAAAGGGGAACTTATGTGCATCCAGGTTTTACAAAGAACAGTAGTTATCATAGAAATGCATAGAAGATAGAAAAATATTTGGTGCCACACTATTCTCCAAAGACAGATCCATGCAGAGGGTGGAATGCTTATGTTTCTTGTATCTGTACATAAGCTAAGGTTTCTGCCCTTTTCTAACAGGTTATGTATCAGCTCTGTAGATCCTTCCATAGATTCTCTGATTACCAGAAAATTACTTTACCTGCAACAGTACCTTTCTTGTATCTCATTTTTAGTCACAAAGCTCACTATGTGGAACATCTCAGTCCTTTCTCATCTGCACTCTTCAAATAAGATCTTCCCTGTCCTGCAGTATATTCACACATTCCAGTACATTTACACACACCTACCACTAAAAAACAAAGTTTTGTCATTATTTTTAAACTATTCATTCCCTTTTTTCTGCCAAGGAATATTAGAAATCTTTTTTTTCCATGAATTTTCTTACTTTCAGATGATATCATTTTATTTTTCAGTGTGAGTTAGCCTATAATTTCGCCACTTTAACCTCTCTTACCTTGTAGCATTATTGCAAAGACAGAATGGCCTTCTGCCTGGACCATTAAAAGACATTCATTAATTTACAGGCTCATGAATATTTTAGTCAAATCTCTCAATGTCCTCTTGTCTTTCTCCAAATACTGATCATTGTCAGCTCTATTTACTGATCTTTGTGACTTCTGACAAGCTTTGCAAGGCATTCTGTCATAAATCTCTATTTTCAACACTCCCCCAGGCCCATTTTTTACAGCTTTGGAGCTTTCCTTACAGGAGTCATACAACAAGTTTTATAGTTTTGTTTTTAAACTGTTTTGCCTGTGCTTCCCTTTCTCATGTATTTAATACTGCTCTATAGTCGAACAGTCAGAAACTACTGAAAACAGCAAGTACATCAAAAGTAATTATTGTCAAATAATCATCTGAGGGTCTCGCTACAGTTGGTATATTTTGTTTACTTATATAGACTTATATAGACTTAGGTGCTGTTCAAAATATTATTAGTTGTCTTGCACATACCTTTGAGAGTTTGCCTTGGCCAGAGTTGTTCCATTCTTCAATTACTCAGTCAATTTTACTGCTTATGTTATATATTACTCAACATTTAAATCTGATTCAAATGCTAGCTTACTGGCAGCACAAAGCATCCTTTTTCAAAATACAGCTAACATATTTAGGTCAGAGTCTCTGAAAAGTGCAGATCCCTGTGTTTGTCTGGTTGAATGGTAAATGTTAAAGGTTATAGCAAGACTGATGATGAACAGTATGAACAGTAAAAACTGAACTGTGTAAAGTTTGTAAAACAGTAGAGTTGTATTCCATGGTGTCTGAAATGCTTGTAGCATAGTTAAAACTGGATAGGTTTCCAAAAGGCTTAGGTAGATTTTCAAAAGACATGGACTTGACAAACTGAAGTAGAGTGAGTAGGATATTTTAATTTTTCATCCTCTGTTCTACATCATCCTTCTCCACTTCAGCTTCCAGAAAAAGGGACTGTTAGGGATGATGGTTAGGTGTCCACTCTCCAGTAAGGTACTTGCCAAATCAAGACTGACTTTCAAGAGGTTCCTTTGTAGGCCAAAGGAACTGGCATATTTCAGTCTGGTGTCATGCCTCTCACTTTAGAAATACCACTCTGCAATCACTAAATGACAATAGAATACTCATTGTGATGCTTAACTGGCTTTAGAGGAGAGTTTTGATGTGCATTTACAGCAGTTTCAAGTGGTTTATTAAGAAGGTTGCTGAAAAGATTTAACCTTCATGGGTGAATGTACCAGAGCATGAAACAGTTCATATGTTTTATAGAGAACAATTAAAAAAAAAAAAAAAAAGGCTTAATCTCACCATCTTTCTCTATGCAAGATAGAAAGTAAGTATTTATGTAAGCTTTTAAATTTCACTAGGAATATTTTTTTTGGTTTTTTTTACTGTTCGGGGAGGTGAGGAAAGAGGAGTTTAAATATATAGATTAAACAGCTTCCAAGAAGAAATAGAGCCTTTCAGTGATGTTTGAGATGGCAACTGCATTCCTAATGCCTTATTGGCATAGCAATAATGGAAAATATACCTCAGCGGAAAAAAAAAGGAAAAAAAAAAAAAAGGTTTCATCATTAAAGGTGTGGCAAAAGGTTTTGTAAATTAAATAATAAATCAGTCAACTTTTACTTCAATTAGGCCAGCCAGAAATACTCCTATTTAAAAAAAAAAGTCACTTCAGAGTTGAAGGAAAACCATAAATCACTAACCACAGATTTTAGTACCTTAGAATAAAGTACCCTTCCAGTACTACCCACTATGTTAGCATGAGTGGAGTTAATAGGGAGCTTGCCAAAGTTTTGAAGTGAAAACCATAGAGGTATTACTCTTTCATTCAAAAACCACGTTAGAGAACTTGACTATAAATCTTAGCTTGCCCTGTGGCAATATTTAATCAATTTACTTCATGCCCTCAAGGGAGATAGTGTATGTGTTAGCCAGTGGTCCGTTTCTGAACACACAGACTCTACCACATTCATGACAAATGTAACAGCTAATTATTGAACAAATTCACTCTAGTATTCTAATTAAAGCAGCATTTCTTATTTTAATTTGTGACTGTTTAAACTGTGTCATGTTACTGAGCAGTCTGTGTACAGTTTAGAGAACATATGGAATAAGTCAAGATGTTATAACAGGTGGCAGGTTCTGAGAAATTGAAGTTTTCAGTTTACACTAATGCTGTGTTTTATCAACAGCCTTGTGCATTTCATTCAGGATAAAACATATCCCACTTTTCAGAGGGTTTTCAGGCACTCACATACACTCAGGAGGGTCTCTTGAAAGTGGACAATGGATGAATAAAGCACTATTTTTATGGATCCAGCTGGTTCAGATAGAGAAAAGTCATAGAAACTGCAGAAAAAGTGACTTTGAAGTGTACTGTATATTTGACAGAGTGACAGAGATGAGAGCATTAGCTTCTTACTAAGGGTGAATGTCAGCTCTTCATTCAAGGAGGGAAACCTGCCACAGTTATGCCTGTTCCTTATCCTGCAGAGCACCCAACAATTAACTGTTATTGATTATTACGTACCATATAACTTGCTGCTCTGCCAATTACTACACAGCTTAACCATGGCCATCTTCAACTACAGCTCAATATTGCAAGCACCCTAAAGCCCATATCTCTATCACGACAAAGAAGGAGCAAGAACAGAATAATCTGTGGCTCACGGGTCACATCATGTTGTCTGTATTGCTGAGACTTTCCTCAGGGTTTCATGTAGGACATCTGCTGGCCTTCCTCAGATGATTAGGTTTTGATTAAGCTGAGAAAGCTTGTTATTTTTGTATCTTCGCTCAGATTTATGATGAGCAAACTTCTCTCTCAAGCCCTTGGGAGCAGAAAGCATGTATGTAATTTCATCACATTGTTCTACAGTTAGAGAGTGTTCCTGATAGCAAGATGAAACTGTAATGCAAAGATCCACTGTTCCTTGTGACTTTCACAGCAGACATGAATAACTAGCAATCTCTAAGCTATCAAGGGATTTAGCTTATATTCATCTGAGCTCAGCAGTTAGTAAGGTGAAACTGTTTAAGGGAAAAGAAGCTCTTTAAAAAACTGTCTTCTAATATGATGTGGTCTTCAACAAAATAAATCTGGTTTCAAAAGTTTATGATTGTCTGCAGCTTTGGTTTTCTTCTTGAAGCCAAATATTTCTGACCACAAAAAAAAAAAACAACCCAAAACAAAACAAAAAACATCCCTTCCATTTGCAATTGGGAAAAAAAACAGTAAGGCCAGCCTAATGGATTCAGGATTAGTCATTATGATTCACTTCATAAATAGCAGTCCTGGCTATAGTAAATTTCCTATATCTAGCTATCTAGTTTCCTTTGGGAAACCTATAGTTAGTTGAAAACAGAACTAAATCTAAGGCCTCAGTCTTCATATTTTAGGCTTCATATTGAGTGACATTTTGTGGCCTCTTACTGGCTGAAGATCCGTTAACTTATTTTCTGTGAAAAGTCCAACAAGTCCCTTCTGACTTTAACAATCATTAATCTTCAAAGCCCTCCATTGTTCTGCATTCCCACAGAGCACTGTGGTCAGGACAAGCTCTGTGCTAGTAGAGAAAGACTGCAAAGTTATTGTTTGGTTTTATTTTAATTCCTCTTTTAACTTGTACAGTTTTCAGCATGCAGCCTCCTTTTGTTTCAGCTCTAGGGTTAGATTTTCTTTTAGTCTTTTAATTACTTAGTTTTCTCTATTTTTCTTATACTTTTCGCTCTTTATGATACTTGTTGCCTGCTTCAAAGGGAATTGGATTTTTTTTCATGGTAAGCTTCTAACACTGGCTTTCTTTCATAGTATATTTTAAAATGTTTATCAGCTTTGAATTTTTATTCTTTATAGTGGTTTGAAAAATGTTTTTGCTGCTCATGAAAGGTACCAGACCATGAAAATACTGGAGACAGAAATATCTTTCTTCTACCCTTTTCTTCTACCCTTAGAGTACCTGTTCTACAGCACAAGGCACTTCTATAAAGTTTTGCATCTTCACAGCCACTTAAAATACTGTATAATCTTCCACATGATGAGAAAAGGATAGTATATTTTACCTTCATGAACACTGTGTGAAAATCTTGATTAATTACAAAGAAACATCCAAAGTCTATGCATGATCATTGCTTTGCTGATACCCTCTCAGCAAAGCAATGAAGCAGAAAAGAAGGAACTTATGTAGGGAAGGAGGCCATACCCAAATGATTTGCCAGCAGCAAAAAAGGAACTAGGGTCATAGACCAAAAAGCAGTCAAAAGCATCTGTCTTGTCTTCTATGGTATAGAGGATAGGATTATATGTCCTTTGCCTAGTAAGTACCTCTTCCCATTACTCTGTGTGTAGCTTGGAAGAATGTCCCTATTGTCTTTGCTCCAGTAAGTCCTCGATTACAGAGCTCTGAGAATTGGCTGAGAGTACTCAAGGAGAAAAGAAAAGAATAGGCATGATGTGTTACATAGCATGCTGATGTTTGGAAACCTTATATTATTTTACTGGAAACATGTGGTCCATGTACCTTGTGTGTCTTTTTTCAGCAGAAAGATTCTTCCTTTCAGGAGGCTGATATCACTCAGGTGAATGGGAAAGTACTTTAGGCTATAAAGTCACCTTGTGTGGGACCTACTGCTTCTGATAATTCAATTCATACTCATAAAAGGATCTCAAGACAGCAGATCTGGACATACAAGCTTGAGAGAAGCCCTTTACAGGAGTTTCTTAGGATTCTCCTGCATAATTCAAGTTTCTGCTTACATGCCTCTGGTGAGAGTAAAAAAAAACTGTTATATTCTTCCTTCGAGTGTAAGTAATAAAAACTCCTGGTTCACCTTGAAGCCCCTCTAATTAACTCCCTAATACTGCCAGTGAATCTCATATAATCCTTCACCCTGCCTGCTTGAAAGTCAGCAGCAGATTCAAGCATTGCAGGGCTTTCCAAATCCATGCGGTCACCCTATTCATTACCCATGAAAGAGACAGCAAAAGACTGGAATCTCAGGAGACCTTCTCATCTTTACTCTGCTTGTTTGTTTATTTTGCCACAACACAAGCAGTAGCCCAGGAGATGTCAGAGGAGAGAATTGCTCTTAAGATATGGTTTTCTAGAAAGAAACATTCTTGAATGTAGAAAACATTCAACTTCTGGGTTGCCATAAGCCTTGTTTTTGAACTAGTTAAGCAAAGATTTTTCCTCCCCTCCACCACATCTCTTTTCTTAGTGTGAAATCTAAAAGAAGCAAATTAGAAGTATCTCTGTTTATTTAATATGTAAAACCAACAACAACACTGTACACAAATGAAAAGGAAATATACTTCCTGTAAAATTTTGAAAGCTTCTGAAAATAGTCTCAGGACTCAGCCAAAATTAATACTGCTGTGCAGCCAAAGTTTCCATAAAAGCATCTACACCTGGGTGTCTGTACAAGTAAAACTGTGCAAATAACTGCAGCCTCTTTCCTGGCCAAAATTCACTTACCTCTCAACAAATTAAATCCCTTTTTTTCTTGACTGTAAAGATGGCAATAATCTTTTTTACTTTTCCCCAAAAGCTATTCAAAACAGTTCTAATATAATGAAAAGTATGCAATTTAATTAGAAATTTGCTCACTGTCATGGTTATTCAGTGCAGTAGCCAGCTGCCACTGCTTGCTTATTCGAGGCACAGAGTCATGTGCACTGATAGCTTTACCATGCCATGGCCATCTGTCAGAGTTTACTGCCCAATAGACCCAGTGCTGGGATATGACATATATCCATGGATCAGACTACTCATTTCAGGGTCCAAAATATTACTGAAATCTTTCCTTCTCCTGCAGCATAATACATTACTAATGAAGATGATATGAAGCAAGAACTTCTATCCCATTCTTTTACCTCTGTCACAAAGCAGCAAATGTCCCATGTTGGGATGGAGCATTCATGGGAGAAGTAGCATCCTATATTGCCAGAGCTTATACCTGGAGTACTTTTGTGTCGGTGCCCAGAGACAGATGGGATGTTAAAACATTGAAGTATTAAATGAACTGCCCGAAGTCACAAGTAGAGCCTGTGACACCCAGAATATTGAAAAAAGAAAAAAAGGTAGTACAGCACCGCAGCTGATGTGCTTCCCTAGAAAGTGTTTTGTATTGAGAAGTCATGCCAGAAGGTTGCTTTACAGCCGCTGTCCCCTGAACCTCCTCTCCATCCTCTGAAATTCCATGGTCCCTCACCATCAAATGACATCTGATACAGCCTGTGAGATCAGCTTTCTGATGTGCTTTCCTCTGCTTGTAGAGATGCTTTGTGTTCCTGCTTCCAGTCCTTCCCAATATCCCGTTTATCAGCATCCTGGAAGCCTGGCAATATTACCCTGTGTCCTGGGAAAAAGATGGCCTCAGGGAAGGAAGAGGACAAAAGAAGTACAAAATGCAGTTTGTAAAGGTAGCTCCCTAGAAATGCATAGTGGTGGGATTATGTTTTGATGTGTGTTCTAAGTGGTGTCACTGTCACTGTTGTTGCCACACACTGCTCTTTGAAAAACTATTTTGATAACTTCTTTTACCAGAAAAGTTGGGGTTTTTTTCCACATCATTTGTACTTATTTTTATAAATATGAGCAAATAAATAAACTCCTCATTCAAATAGTTCTTCCTCCAAGATACTTTCATTAAAAAAAAATAAAGTAAACAGACAGGCTTACTGGCTTGTCTGAAGTGGCTATGTATATTATATTGCAGGCAATGGTTCTCTATATAATGAAGTCAGGATTCACATCTTCGATGTACTGAAGTTAAATCTCTAGGTAGACCTGAAATCACATGCAGTTGTCTCAAAAATAAAGGCTGGGCAAACTATTTCCTCTCATGTTGTACCAGCTGGTTTACATTAAGGAGCCCCTCCTCACTTTCTCTATACATCATCCAGGTCAAGCACATCTGGCAACATTCACTCTCCAGAGATAAGGAGCACCAACCATGGTGATCAAAGATAACTACTTCTCCTTCCCAGCTGAGAAATCAACAGCTTCTTGTACAATGCTACCTGTCTCATCACAGAAGAAGAAAAAATGTCAAATATCATAACAATATAGTAAAAAATATGTTGAGAAGATCAGACATCCTGTGATTCACTGTTGAAAGGGTATGAGGCAGGCTTCAAAGTCTATGTGAAAACAGCAGCATGCCATAGCATGTCATTGCAATTTTTCATCTGACACTGGACAGGAGAGTACTGACACTGACGAAATGTTCTGACTTGAAGAACTTCCCAATTCCTAAAACAGTCACCAGACAGCTACCTTGCAAAATTATGAATATTTAGAGTAGGACACACTTGTCATAACCTGAAGGAAGGGAGAAGGGAAACTAGAGAGGGTTCTGTATAGAGTGTACTATGTAAAAGAACAAAAATTAGCATAGTTTTTCTATCACATCACATCACAGAAGGCTTCTGGTTTATTTGTTGGCAACTCGATATTCCTGGCTATACGGTAGTCTTCCTTGGTATGCATCTTTAAGATGCAGTGGTTGAGCAATTGAAAGATGAACTGCCTAGTTTCCTTTTCCTGACTGCTGGGCAACATAGAAAGTGGGAAGATGGCTCCTTCCCTAAGAATACCTGAAGAGATACTTCCTAGGGTAGGGAGACTGCAAGCACCAACTCTCAATTGGGGAGAATATAATGGGCAGTTGAGAAGAGTAGGGATCAGACTTAGAACCAGGCCTCCCAGGTCATGGACAAAAAGGGACTGTTTGTAGGGATCTGGAGAAGTCTGTGCAGAGCTGCTGTATCCCAGGAAGCAGATATCAGCACAAATCAAAATGATATTGTGCTATAAGCAAACCAGTGGGAAACACTCACCTTGCACAACCAGCAGGGAGAATTCTTGTCAAATTAGTTTGGGTTTTTTTTGTTGGTGTTTTTTTGTTGTTGTTTGATTGTTTTTTTTCTTGTTAACCTGAAGATCGATTTCTCTACATTGTAAAACTATCTTGCATTGAGGAAAATACACAAGGAAGTCCCCTTCAAATTTTTTTGGCTGATTCATGGCTCTATCATAAACATTTTAATCCTAACTTTGGACAGGTCTAGCTCTTAAGTAAAAGATTGTGACATTTTTCACTAAAACACTGGTAAGAAATTACTATCCTCCAAAAACATGTTGGGGAAAAAAAAATATATATAGCACTGTATATAACTCTTAATATTAATTCCTTCTTCTTTTAACAAACCTGACTTGAAAATTCACTTATCAACTTCAATTGCTCATCAAAAGTCTCCAGTATAGGTCCTGAAGGTGGTAAAAAGTGCTCCACAAAGACATGATAGAAGATGAAAGCAGTTATCACTTAAAAAACAAACAAACAAACAATATATATATAAGATTCAAAACTGGCAGACAAGAGTGTTGAGGCTGACTTAAAAACAAACACAATAAAACAACAAAAAAACCCCCAAACATAAAAAAAATCAGACAACAAAAACACCTAAACAAAAGCCCCAACCAAACAAAGAATAACCAAACAACAATAACAAAATATTAAATACACTGCACACACATATACACAGACACACATAAGATATATGATGGCAACTTCGCTTCTTAATGTATCGATTATAGTTCTAATCTCAGGATCTTGAAATGCATCATCTTGGAGACTCAGTGAAAGATATCTGCTGAAGAATAAATACTTACCTGACAGGTAAGCCTATTACAACTGCACAAGATTTCTGGAGTATAATAGATCTAAAATTTGTTCCCCAAATTCCTTGGGATCTGGAAAATATGCTTTGAACAGAGAAACTGCAGCTATTGGGCAAGAGTAGTTCACTTAACAGCAATCAGTGGTTGTGCTTCAAAAAATACAGCATACTCCCAAAATGAAACTAAAGAGAAAGAGGCCAATTTCTTATTTAGTTTCCTTCTTTTACCACACATGGCCTGAATTTGCTCTGGGGGGAAATGGGGCCTTCTGGGCACTTAGCTTTAAAAATAAAGCCAGGTCTTTTAGCATTTTTCTTAAGAATTATTCAATGAAAAATTATACTACCTTTTGTTTACTAGCTCTTATTGAACCAAACTACCATGAATTTTGTAGAAATATCAGACAAAAAAAAAAAGATACTGAAACAGACTGAAGTTTTCAACCTCTTTCAAAGCCTAATGCTCAAAAGAGGGGGATATAGGTTTTTGTTAAGCATATGTTTCTTAAGTATATTCTTGACATTATACTTGAGACTTGAGGAGGAATAGGAGAAGTTGCATTATGTGCCAGATGCACTCAAGCAAAGAATTATTGAGTGAAGACATGGACACCCACAGTTACAAGCAGAGAAGATATCCCCTTTTTCTGTCTCTGAATTTTAGTACTAGCGTGAGGTCCTGGATTGACAAGCCCAGAGACTTAAGTCTCCTGTTCAGCCGCAGAAACATTATACTATGGGTTAGCTTTCTGCTTTTCCATGAAAACAGCCACAACAGTAGAAATACTTCAGAAGAGGGTGAGAGAGAGGAGAGCAAAAGAGGGAGTTGCACCAAAAGATTAACTAGATGATACAAAGCAACAGGAACTAAAGCAGGCAAGACCAATATTCCCTGTGCAATATGCCCAGTGGCGGGCTAGGAGACAGCAGCAGATTGTGTTCACCAAGTCGTGGTGCAGACAGGAGGGCACTCCAAGTGGCCAAGCCCAGGCTTCAAGGAGGATAGGATGGGCTGCACAAATGAGTCCTGTCCACAAGCATTTGCTTAGGTGCCACCCAGAGCAAGGTACTGGGGGAAGAGAGGTAGGAGGGAGGCAAGCACTTGGGATTGTATGGGAGAGGGAGGGAAAGCTGTGTTTCTCCCTGCTGTATAACTGCACTTTCTCAGCCTTCTTGACAGAAAGGAATAGTTACATGGGAGACAAGATGGACCTTGGAGAAAAGCTACAAATTATTAACTGTATCATGAAAAAAGAACCAGTGTCTCCTTGCTGAGCTTTGTAACAGGCTTCATATAAATTTGCGTGAAATATTATGTGGGATTACTTCAGCCAGCCAGGAGTTTGGCTGCAGAAGCCAAGAGGAGAATGGGAGCCTGGCCAACAGGAGAAGCAGGAGATGAAGTGGATCATGTTTGCCAAGGCCAGGAGGAGAGCCAAACCATAGCTACAGTAGCATAGTAATGAGAAATGGGAAATTCAGCATTGGTTCTTCTTCTTATCATGATCATTATTGCTCTGAATCTAATTGTCCTGCCTTACTCACTATCCTTTCTTCAGACCCCAGCAGAATGTAGGATAACAACAGAAGGTAGATAAAATAGTATATAGGAGTTTAAACATAAAACTGCTGGAACCCACAGCTGGTGTTGCATGAAACAAGTTACCCACTAGTGCAGATTGTACTGCTGTAACAGATGTTATCTTCTTACCCAGGAGGAATGTAAAGATGGAAGTGGAAAAAGAGGGAGAAGGGGTGACACAAAATGTCATTTTTCAGGTATTTTAATCATAGCGTCACATTAAGGACAATTAGAATTGGAACTTCAGCTTTTTGATGCTCCTGCTTTCTCCCACCCCCACACAGTTAAGGCTCATTTTGGTTCCCAACTTGTTTCCATCTTGTCTCCCATTCACCTGCAAAGTAAATAATGTCCTTCAAAGATAGTGCTGTAAAGGCTGCCGGACCACTGGTTGTCATCCTGTCCCTAGACCTCAGAGTCCTTGGTTGATAAAAGCAGGGAAGAGTCACCTGGAGCTTCACATCTCTGAACACATAAGATGTGGGAAAATTGGAACACCCTTATTTCCTTTGGGGAACAGATTGCAGTCCCAGACTTAAGCATCCTTCTCAGAAAGCTGCATCTGGATCCAGACTTGGCATTGTCAGTCTGTAATAGCCTCAGCTCAGTCTCTTCCCCCAGAAATAGTTCAGATCTTGAAAAACTTTGTGCTTTGGGACTCTTTCAAGGATTTCTGATTCCATACAAAACCACCTTGGCCTTCATGTAACAACTTGTGACGAAAGACTTGAATCAACTTACCAAATATGCATATTAGCACAGCTAAACTACATTATGAAGGTGCTCTGTAGGCAACAGAGCCTCTTGGCAAGGCAAAACAAGAAAGAACTTTTTCTCAGTGAGGGTGACAGAGCTCTGGAACAGGCTGCCCAGGGGGGGTTGTGGAGTCTCCAT
>JANHGL010017329.1:0-15695 GCA_024611195.1 Ceyx melanurus
GGCCTGTGACTAGTGGAGTCCCCCAAGGGTCAGTGCTGGGTCCAGTATTATTCAATATATTCATCAATGACCTGGACAAAGGGATAGAGTGACCCTCAGCAAGTTTGCTGATGACACCATGATGCTAAGGGACATGCTTTAGCAGTGGACAATTAAAGTATGGTTAGTCAATGAATTCAATTATCTTGAAGGTCTTTTCCAAATTAGATGATTCTATGATTCTTTGATATAATCTTTTTCAGAGAAAACCAGCTCCTTTCTGAAAGGGATTTCAACTTTCATTCTCAACAATAGTGATGCTTCTAATTCCAGTGGTTGTAGAAAAAAGCTAAAAATATATTTGAAGTGTATCATAAAGAATCAGAAACTAGAAGGCAAAAGAGACAATTACTCTTTTAAAAAGAAGTACAGAGCCTTTAAAACAATCTCCTCCTTTTTGAAGCCTGAATAATGTATTGCTTGAATTTATGCCTTGTGTTCTTGGAATTAGCAATTGCTATTTGGTACCTACGAGACAGAGATCTGATAAGAAATGTGTTTCTCTTTTCCATTTATTGGCATAAAGCAGAACACTGCTTTGTAACCAGGCACTGTTGTTTGTCATCTCCTCCAAATTAGAAACAGTAGTTCCACAAAATGGTGTTATGGAAAATAAGAGATGGACAGGTTTACTGCCTGACTTGCCTGGGTTCTGCTTCCCTCTGGGGCATAAAATATTTTGTTTCCCAAGGGCTAACTGCTTATCTTTCCTTTGCCAATCTCTTTCGCCATAAATCAAAGATAATAATGCATCCATGCTGTGAATTACATGTAACAATATTAACAGAGCTCCATGAAATCTTCTTTGAGCACCACAGTTGTTCAAATCTGTGTAAAACAGATTGAACATTTTCATACTTTTGGTGGCATTCCTTTAGATTGTCATATTTGGGCCTCAAATGGCTTCATCTGAGATTTGGCAAGGACTTGTCACACGGAACATCTGGAGATGAAACAACATCCCCAATCTTCTCTCTCATCTCAATCTGTGCTGATTGTAGGGTGACAGAAATCAGCCCCCAAGGTTACAAGTCTCACTTGGAGGACTCTTGTTTCACTCCTAGAAAATCACTGGTTTAGGTACTTTGGATTCATAAAGCACTGCATTTTCTGTCATCTAATGCTACATAAAAAACCAAATGAGGCCATGAGTTTTCCTCATGTGTACCCTTCAGTATGAATACTGAAAAATCAGACACATCACGTTTGATATTTTACATTTTCTATTGCTACAAAAGAATCAGGCATTCTTGGTGTTAATAATAGCACAGAAGTGTCCTCTCCATGATCTTGGCACAGGAAATCCTACCCACATGTTGCACTGCAATGCAGAAGACAATGGGAGAATACATCCAAAAGCCTCTCCAAGTGTTTTTGTTTGCTGAATACCCAGAAGTGTGAGCAGCTCTGCTGTCAGTTCACAGCTGTGTTGGAAAAAAATAAAAGAAAAAAAAAAAGAAAAAAGGTTTGCTAAATATTCTTAATGAGGCTAGTAAAAATAGCACAATCTGTGGTTTCTACACTTGACAAAACTTCAAAGGGAAAATATACTCCTTATTTCCTTTTCTCCTGGTAAGACTATTACAAGCTGCCTGATTGTTTATCAGCATGTATCTAACAAGCCTTTTCGTAGTCATGGGACTCTCTTGCCATGGAACTACGTTTATCATGCCACTTTTGGTATTTTGCATTTTTAACATGCTGTATGGCTTACCCGTGCACTAAATCAAGAAGCATTTATTTGTTCATTTTGGGAGGTACCATCTGGTTTGAGTTTAGTCAGGATGAGGAGGACTGGTCTTCAATGCAACAGTACAGAAGGGACCCAGAGCACAAGGTTAGGTGAGGCATGTCCATGCAAAGCAACCCCACTGGTCCCATCAGCCTCACCCAAAACACAGCTCACACCTGGGCAACGGACATGCAGGACTCTGCATCCCCACTCCTACCAACCTGGCTCTAAAAAGCAGTTAATTTTTGCCCTCTCGTGTCCATTTTGCAGCATTACAGCAAACGCTTTAAACACAGCAATCTCTTAGAAGCATCAGCTATGGGTGGTTACTTTGCTACAGCTAGAGCACAGCAAAGGGTTCCTGAAAATAAAACCCCAGCAGCTTCTCAAAGGATCGGGAAGCAACACTAAAAGCCACTGCCTTTTTCTGAAAGTACTGTAGATTCTTGAGACATACATGAGCATTGTCTATTGGTAGACTAAAAACAAAACTTATATCTGCTAAATGAACTATTGCCTGGCTGAAAGCTTGGGCTACTCATTTCCCCTGTGTGCTTGTGCCCTCAGTATTGCCAGTGTTGATGGGAACTGTTATGCACAGCACAGATTAAAAACTTTCTGCTTTGCCGTGTTTTGCCTAAAGAAAGTCCTTAATTTATTTTTTTTTATTTTTTTTTTTCAACAGGAATTTAATAGGAAATTCTATTATTATTACAGCATATGGGCTGACTTCTTTAAAAATAGTCAGAGACCCCGGAGAGGATATATTTCTCTATCTGTATACAGTAACTCCTATAACTCTCCTGTTTAGTTTAGGGAACCCTTTTAGTTTCATCCCTATCAAATTCTATTAATATCTTCTATACTGAGTCAGCACCATCACCTTTTAAAATTGGGATAAAATAGAAATAGCATTGCCAAAATATTCCACCCATCTTGGCTGCTAAGTGGTTTTATTAATAACAAAAAAGCTCTCAACTGATAATATTAGTTATAGTATAAACAAAACAAAACCCACCTGGAAAAAATGAAAAGATATAATGTAAGAGATATTTTTAATACTAGTTTAAAATGTTATTATCACAGTGCTTCTTGGTAGAGACTACATAGTGTGGTTATTCTATCTGTGCTTGTGTGGAATTGCCAAACACATTAAAACAGTCAAAAGAGTCTTCCCTGACCTTTGGTTCCAGCTGGGAGTCCCAAGTGACATCTTCAACTGCATAAAATTAAGTTACCAAGTTGGTTCCAGTACAAGGTCTGTCAAAATTCAACCTCTTGCTGATCATTACTGACTGATGTTGAGAGAGATATATGTCCTGGACAGATGTTGTGCTTAGGGACATGGTTTAGTGGTTTTGAGAAGGCTGGGCTTGATGATCTTGAAGGTCTCTTCCAGACAAAAATATTCTATATTATTCTATTATTCATGTCAAAAGAAAGGTTCTTGAGGTAAAATGTTCCAGATGAATCTTTACCTGAGTTTGTCTTTGATGGTCTTTTTGCTCCATGCATATGTTTATATCAACATAGGCCTGATCTGTTAGACAGCTGGGAGTCATTGTGGACCACCTGCTCAAGCCTGAAGGATGTTTCAATTGCTCCTTTCTTCCTCTCAAAACAACAGAAAACCAGGCAAGAACATTTCTAATGGTAAGCTGAAAATATATTAGTGGGTGCTAGTAAAAGAGTGATTCTGCTGCTGAAGCATAGGTCCATACTGCTTGTTGTAAGCACATAAATGATAATATTTGTTCTAAGTGATGTATTCTCAGAGGTAAGTTGCAATAAAATGCACTCAAGAAGATGAGAAAACAAAGTTGTATAAAGGGTGTAGCCTTTACAGCTAGACACAGCTTGGACTTTTGAACTCCTGACAACAAAACGGGTAATGATCAGCCCTCTCGCACATGTGGAGCCTGATTGCTTTCCCTTTCACACCAGCAGTTTAAACCTACTCAATTCAGAATAATTTCTTGTGGGATAAAGATAGGGTGAGCCCTGTGCTAGTACTGGGCACAGTTTAGAATCACAGAACCATCTAGGTTGGAAAAGATCTTTAAGATAATTGAGTCCAACCCCTACTCTACCTAGTCCACCACTAAGCCTCTACACCACTATCCTCAAGCACCACGTCTATATATGGCTTTTAAAAACATCCAAGGATGGTAACTCAACCACCTCCTTGGGCAGCCTGTTCCAATGCCTGACAACCATTTCAGTGACAAAATTTTGGGTCCATTCTATCTCCTCATCAAGATAATTGATAAAGATGTTAAACAGAAGTGGTTCCAGTACTGAGCCCTGAGGAACACCAGTTGTGATTGGCTGCCAGCTGGATTTAACTCCATTTAACATTTGACACAATTCATCCCCATCTTCATCCACATTTGCAGCATCTCAAGTACAAACACAGTATCTGTAAGCACCAGTGGAGACCAAAAGCTGAATCAGATTCAGTCTTTGCTACTCAGGGGTATTTACTGCTTTCCAATAACTACGGAGAGGGTTTATGATGCTGCCCCAGTGTATATTATTCAAATAATCTTTAAATGGGATGAAACTGGAACCCCTATGTGGAACACTTCTCAGAATGCCAGATCAGAAGCAGTTGAAAAATTGCATTCAGACATACCTCTGTATAAAGCACAGACTGATTTTCATAATATAATAAAGACTTAAGTAGCCTTTAAAATAAGGATTTTGCAGGAAGTCTGTAAACTTAGGTTCAGGGAAGAGAATCTGTTAGAAATTGATTTTATTTTTTTCTGTATGTTTCTGCAGAAAACACAAATAATTATGCTGTGCTATATTAACCAACACATATACACTATTTCATATCCTATTAACTTTCAAATGCCTTTCCAGTGGTGCCTTAGCCTCCTGCCAATGTTTTCCCTGAGGCTTCCAGAAGACCTTGCTTCCCAGGTTGGCACACTTCTCCTCAAACCAATGCCAAGAATTTGGAGCCAGGTTGCAATTACCAGAAGAGCTGTTGTGAGCCACACTGCCTGCAAGTAATTCTGAGGTGAAGAAAGCATTCTAAAAGTTACAATCTAAAAATAACATTTTAGTAAAACCAAGATCATTCTTCTGGGCTTGTGTAGGCAGACCAGTATTAGCAAGTATTTTATTGTACTGAATCCTATTCTGGAGAATCAACACTACATGCTTTGCAAAAAGTTGGTAAAAATTATTAGCATTTTCATCTATTTCCATCTGGAGAGGCCTAGATGGAGGCTTATAAAGAACCCTCATATTCCAAAAGTGCTGAGCATGAGGGAAAGATGAAATCTTACTGTAAAGTTCAAATGAGCTGTACTTAATTTCAAGAAGCCCGAGGGCTCAGCCCCTGTTAAGACAGAAGAGTTCCTGAACATGACTCAAAAGAGATTTGGGTATCTAGAGGCCTTTAAGACAAAAATAGAGTCATTTCACTTCTGAGGTTAGGGAGTACCTGAGCTGTGGTTTACAGGATGAAAAATGTTACATTTGTTTTCTATAATTCTTGCCTAAGTTCAGTTCAAGATAATAAATACTTCTAAGAACCAATAAGTCACATATAGCTTCATCTAAAAGCAAACAGAACATTTGTGGAGTTAATGGAATTTATAATCAGGATATACAATTTTTTATTTTTTTTTTAATTTCACATAAGCTTTGTGTCATATTTATCAGTAGACAAAATTGTAAGGTTCTAACTCATTATGCTGAGCTCAAATACAGCAGATCACCCATTTGCTTAGCCTTGGTGAAGAAAATTTAGGATTAATATCATGAGGAGTGTGAGTTGGTCAGTATTGCTCAGCTTGATATGACTGAACATTTTTCTAAAAATATGGCCCATTTTCCCATAACACAACCCTTATGAGTAATAGATTCTTCTAAGTTTTAAATTATATTTTTTTAATAAGACTTCTTCAGAGTATAGAACACTCTCAGAGAAGAACGTTTGCCCTCAGAAGGTAATACACCAAGACAGAGATCTAATATAGAGTAATGACCTTTCTACTGCACACACTTGCCTCTTTCCATCAGGAAGATACCTAGAGCACTAGCCTAACTTTGAGAACTATCTTTTAGGTAGCTGAACAGAGAAAACCTCAGTGGTACTTTATATCATTCTGTAAATACATCCCATCCACACATTTTTTTCCGTATAATAAGAGCTATCTAAGCACAATTGTGACAGATATTATTAACATTAAGGACTGACTTTTTTTTTTTTTTTTTTTTTTTTTTACAGCTGCCTAGAAAGGATTGACAGCTCACTTTTTCTGAAAAAACATTCCTAAATTTTTTTGAGTTTTTGAACCTTTCTCTTTCATAGCTTTGAAACTGGTCTTCTTTACAGCTGCTTTAATCTCCCTCAGTCAAGAAGACTCAGGGAATTCAGCTACCCTTCTCATTCTCAGCATTTTGATACAGAATTTGTGCAGAATTATATTTTGGCTGTACCTTTCACAGAGTTGCAGCAGTGTTTCTGTAGGCTTCACGGTTTTTTCTGCGTGGGCTTGCTGTGAAAAGTCTTTGGATCTCAGCTCCACTGCAAAAACCTAAGAGGCAGAATAGGTAAAGAGGCAGTGAGCAGAGGTTCCTCAGCATGAGAGGCTATATTGCCCATAAACATTATGTACACTGGACACACTGCAGTACTACTAGACTTACACAAAACCAGCTCTTGTCATTAAACAATGGTTCAGTCATTTGCTAAGAGAGGTTCACTGCAGAACAACATTACATGTGTTTCTTTGGAACCTTAAAATTAATATGTCAGAATTCTTTCAAAACCTGGGAGAATTCAGGGCTAAAGTGTTTGCATAACTACTTTTGTGGTGGAAGGATATAAATAACACAGTCAGAAAATGGGGTATCTGCCAAACACAAGGTCAAATTCTAATTTCAAGTTTGTTGCCAAAAAAAGCTAGTCTCACTTTATCTATGACTGCTTTTACCTGTACACAATATTAATCAGAATGTCTTTCTGGACAATAGAAAATTGTCTCCCATTCCCATGAGTCATGTACAGGACTCATCCCAGGAGCACAAGTAAAAGATAGCTAAATCTTTGACATTATAGATCTTCTATGAAAAGAAACCAAAACAAACCAAAATAAAACAACAAAAAACACATAAGTATGCAGCCAAATAGTTAGGAAAAAAAGCTTTTAAATACATTTTTTTAGCATTTAATAAAATTGTCAATACTGCTTTTTTTAAAAAAAAAAAAAAGAATATACACTTGCTGGAAAGCTGTTTCTTGATAGCAAAGGTATAAGTTCATTATTTTACAAATAATGAATGAGTTTCTTGCTAAAACAACCAGAGGAAATGCAATACACCTTAAAAGATTGCCACTGGAATTTGGGTCTAAAGTTCCCTTCACAGAAACATGTCTGTTATCCCCCCATCCTAAAAGGCTATAACTTTTAGCATATCTACAGCAAGTCAGCACTGCTGACCCTCTCCAGGTATGAGGGAGAGGGATGCTATCTGTCAGTGTGAGCAGTGTTCTGTCTACCCTGTTCTCTTTCAGTGACCAGTGAGAAGGTTGCCCACATGCCTTGCTGTGTCTGCTCTACTCTGGGTGAAGGAGACCCTGGAGCTGGGAAAGTCATCTGGAGTGTGGGTGCATGACCCATCAGGCAAGAAGCCTGTGGCAAGGGTAGATACTAGGAGATGACTGAAAGAAGCAGAAAATGATAGAGCAAAGCTTCTGAAGCAATAGAAAAATTCTTGCTTGGAGACCCAGAGGCACCAGGGGTAAGGTTGTGCAAGACAGCTGGAACAATCTGAGAGCTTGCTGCCACCAAAAGTGAGTGTTTCATGCTGCTTCAAAAAGCTAGCAGAGTCAGACAAACACAAGAGATCATGCAAAGAAGGAGCAGACAACTACAGTCAGAAGAGGGAAGTATGCCTAGCCTTTGGGGCAGCCACTAGCTCAAATTTCTCAGGAATATTCAGCCTGTGTGGAGCCTGCTGCAACCCAAAATGCCATGAAATTTTTCTGGACTAAGACAAAACACTGTGAGGAGAAAGCAGACTGGCTTAAAAGGTCTGTTGTATTATTAAGTTGTCATTCAGAAGAAACTGAGGTTCCATATTTTAAACATTGTCCTTGCTTAGCTAAACTTAAATGTAATCTTTTGAAGTGTTATCCTCATGATCCTCTCGTGGTCAATGCATTTGTTCCATTCCTCTAAGTGGTCAATGAAGCATCCCCAGGCCACTGCAGACAAAGAGACAGAGCTGTGTAGATTATTCTCCCAAAGTGGTCCTCAACAAATCAGAGGAGTCAGTCCAGACAGCCCTCTAAACATGGCACAGTGGAGTGGTGACCAGCTGAACACAACTGTTTTTCAGCTGTCAGTGCAAGATCTCCCAGCTCTGGCCACTAGGTAGCACTGAACCACAAAGTCTACTGTGGGAACAGAAAAGTCAGGCCAGAGCTTTCTGTTATCTCTGCTCTTAGTCAGAAACAGAAGAAAGTCTGATGCTGTTTCTGCCATAACAGGGGCCTATTTTCCTGTCCTGGGGGTTTCTTGGTAAGATATGGTGAAGTAGGACATCCACATAGGTGCTGTGTGTTCCCCTCATGCAAGGAGGAATGCTGGGGGATGCAGAGCAAAGCACATTTCCCATTCATGAAGGCTGCATAGGACTCATCCCAGGAGGTGAAGGATGGCAGCGCTGGCATGTTGCAGAAGTGGAAATAGGAGACAGCAATCTCTTTGGGGTTCTGTACTAGCACAAGGATCTAGAGAATGAAAATACATACTTTGGATATGATTTTAGTGCCTGACCAAAACACCATCCTCTCAACACATCACACAGAATCATAGAACCATTTTGTTTGGAAAACAGCTTTAAGGTCATTGAGTCCAACCACAAACCTAACACTGCCAAGTCCACCACAAAACCATGTCCCTGAAAGCCACGTCTACATGTCTTTTAAACATCTCCAGGGATGGTGACTCAAACACTTCCCTGGGCAGCCTGTCCCAGTGCTCGATAATGCTTGTAATGAAGAAATATTTCCTAATAACCAACAAAACCCTCCCCTGGTACAACTTGAGGCCATTTCCTCTTTACCTATTATTTGTTGTATGAGAGAATAAACCAACCCCTACCTCTCTACAACCTCTTTTCAGGTAGCTGTAGAAAATGATGTCTCCCCTCAGCTTCCTTTTCTACAGACTAAAAGCTCAGTTCCCTTAGCTGCTCCTCATAAGACTTGTGCTGCACACCCTTCACCAGCTCTGTCACCCTTTGAAAGTGCTCCAGCAGCTCAAGTGTCTTTCTTGTAGTAAGGGGCCCAAAAGTGAATGCAGCATTTGAGGTGTGTTCTCACCAGTTCTGAGAGTGAGCTGAGTTCAGGGGGACAATCACTTCCCTGGTCCTGCTTGCCACACTGTTCCCGATATAAACCAGGATGCTGTTGGCCTTCTTGACCACCTGGGCATGCTGCTGGCTTATGTTTGAATCAGTGTCCCCAGGTCCTTTTCTGCTGGGCAGCTTTCCAGCCACTCAGTCCCAATCTTGTAGCATTGCATAGGATTGTTGTGACCCAAGTGCAGGACCTAGCACTTAGTATTGTTAAGCCTCATTTGGTTTGCCTCAGTCTATCAATCCAGCCTGTCCAGATTCTTCTGTAGACCCTCCTCAAGCAAATCAACACTTCCACAAAGCTTTGTCTTGCCTGCAAG
Source organism: Ceyx melanurus (assembly GCA_024611195.1). NCBI lineage: Eukaryota > Metazoa > Chordata > Aves > Coraciiformes > Alcedinidae > Ceyx > Ceyx melanurus. The sequence goes on from JANHGL010017329.1 coordinate 9,478, forward strand.
CTTAATTGTCCACTAACACCCACCAGCCCATACAATGTTGGTCTAATTCCTTTTGATGAGCAAGAAATCCAATCTTTGCAAACCACTTGCTGCTAATGTGAGCTTCAGGTGAAAACAAGAAGCTTTTCAGTGTTTCTGTAGTTCCAATCCAAGGAAATGAGCTCATGGGCTACTGAAAAGAGAGAGGAAAGCTAATTTGGGGTGAAATGGATTTTGCAGTGTAATGTAAAGAGAAAATTCACTTTAGCCTTGCTTTGGAGAACGGATGGTGGCAGTGTATGAGGTGGCAGATGGTATCATTCTTCTGGAAGACAGTTACTTCATCCTCTTTAAAGTAAATGGGAATAAATGGGAGAAGTAGCTTTTTCTGTGACGAGCTTCAGGAATTGTGGATAATAAGAAAAGGTGAGACTAGAGTGTAGCCAAAGAAAACCAAAGATCTCACCTTTAATACAAAAGTCCACTATTCATCATTGTCACTGTAAAGGCCACTACCATGTGATTATTATAGTAATTCTAAGGTATTTGGATCATTTGATCTAGTTTTTAGTAGACAGCATTCAGATGATCTGAGAGTGCTCTGAAAGACTCTTGCTCTAACCACGTTTTATTACTTTTCAGACTTTACAGTATACTTCATATTTTAACTTTCTTCCCAGTTTAGTTCCTCCTATATGTTCTTCAAATGCTTTGTCCATTTTCTCATTCTGGTCTTCACTGAAAAGATTCTTCCAGTCTCTCACATCACCTTCAAAGAAGCAAAGAAACTCTTGAAAAACAAGAAATGTTGTTATTTTTTAATTATTCTATAGATCTGTCATTCTTGTTCCATAGTTTACTAAATGGAATTGATCTGTTTTTTTAACATAAAATTTGCTCATTTTGGCAATAATTTTAAGAAACCAGTAGCTAGTAGGTCTGCAAAAAAGAAGCAAACTTTCATGTTTTTGAGAGTGTCACATTTCTAGCTCTGGACCTCTTTGAGCTTCCTACCTTTGCGAAAGAGAATATTGCCAAATGCCCCGTGGGTCTTCTGTGAGTTCTTCTTCATTGACTGGAAGCTGCTCCTCTCTACCACAAGCTCAAGTTCTTTCTCAGTCAGAGAAATCCCAAAGAAAGCAGCTATGTTTTTCACACCCAGGACTCGATTCTGAAAAGAATAATATAAGGTACATGACATTTGAACAAGTTACACTGCTTTCCGAGGTGTTTGCACTTCCTTAATTTCTCTGATGCCTACAGAATATTCAGAAGGACTGGAATTGTATAGTGTTTCTCTTCTCCATAATTATTTCAAAGGACATATTATTTTCCTGTAAATTACAAAAGATTTCTAAGGAGATGAGAAGAATAATTTTCACTTTTTTTTTATGTTTTTAAGTTTGAATTTCATCTTCCCTTAAACAAGAATCTATCTCACACAGTTAAACACAGATTGAATAAACTACATGAACAGTTAATTGTTTTAGGACCAAATACTCTTTGAAGTATAAGCTATTTGCAGCTATTGGTAACCTCACCTCTTTTAGCTCTTCATAAGTTATTGTCATAACATTTTCATCATCAGCATATTTGTTCCATGAGGAAAGATACTCAAAGTAGGATCCCCAGGGCACTAAATAGGGCAAAATCATAAGATGAAGCATAAATGAAGACTATACAAAATTCTTATGAAATAAACCGATTTTTACTCCTTAAGTTGATCCCTTGGCCATGGGCATGTCTATACCAAAATTTAAACCTTTCTGTGGGAATTATGGGTTTGGCTCCTGGCTGCTTCAATGATACCATTTGTAAGGTGGTACAATAAAACTTGTTAGCATCTCAAGACAAATGTGAATCCACCACATTTCTACCAGTACTCAAACCATCTCACAGACTCCCTTAATTCAGTTTAAAACCATTTTTAACTATCCTTTCTTCTGGCTATGTGATATGCCAAACTGAATAATTTATGCTATTTTAAACTAGTGGGGTTATTTTCTTTTTTTTTTTTTTAATGCACTAGACTTAGTCTAAATCATTCATCTTGCCCAATTTGTTATGTTTAGATGTCTGCTGGGCACAAGAAGATGGATGTTGGAGAGGAGTGGTGAAGGGAATATAAGAGAGATAAGGAGGAACTGTTTCTGCCAGAGAAAATATCTGTGCAAGGTAAAGTAGTTTGTGGAAGCATAGTTTTGATGAGGATTTATCCCTAGACAGTAAGACAAGTACTATAAACTTTTAGCTCAAATTTCTAACCTTTTGTCTTTAATTCTGGCTTTGTACTAAAAAATCTTTGTGAAACTGTTGAAAAAGATTGCACGTTAATTCAAAATGAAAGCACTGAATAATTGACAGAAAAATATACTGTACTTCTATTTGTCATGAAAGCTGTGAAGAAATCATCCCAGGTGTCATAGGAGGGAAGAGTAGAGAGGACATTGGTAAAATGATAAAAAGATGTAGCCACATCTTTTGGATTGCGAATCAGCAACAGTATCTAGGAAAAAAAAAATGTAGAGAAAGACAAAACAGACTGTAGTATGAAGAAAAAAAAGAAAAAATTCTCAAATTCCTAATTTGAGGAATTTCTGAAATCTTGTATACTACTTGCAGGTATAGCAATTTCATTTTAAATTAAAAAGTTAAGTATTTTGTTTTGTTTCAGTAACTTGTGAAAATAACTGCTTATAATTATTAAAATATCTTTTACAGATTAATCATATTAATTATTTAGAATCTAAGCATGTTTTGCTCAATGCAAGCATCATTCTTCATTTAGATAGTGAGAAAAAAAGTCAAAAAAGATACAAATTGTCTCTAAAACTTCATACACAGAAGCCCTCACTTGTGACAACACCATAAAATGCCTCCTCTAAGAAATTGTGTCAAAATACATTTTACTGCTGGATGATTTGTTCTACCCCCCATCTCACTTCCCAAGACTGACATAAAGGTGTCAGTAAGGATGTATTGAGATTGAAATGAATGACATTATTTAAACAGGCATGTAGAAATGGCCAGGCTAAGCACTTGAAATAAAACAGTGATTCTAAAAATTGCCAGAAAAGTGTCTGACTTGAAAAAAAAATAATCTGTTGGAGTATTTGCTTTCTGGACATCAAAATCAGCACTCACCCTGGCTTTATTCTTGAAGATTGACTTGGGAAGATTTTCAGGAAGGAGATGAGTAACCATAACTCTTGGAGAAGGTAGTCTATTCATTCTCTTTAAGAATTGAAGGAGGAAAGTGGACATTTCAGTTAGTACAGGTATTCTTTTCATCAGCCTCTGGTAAAATATTGCCTTGCTAAACTTATAAGCAGTTATTGACTAGTAGAAGCACTTATTTTTTGCAAGTGTTATCCTGGGATCTAAGTGGGATTCTCTGAGTAACTCAAATCTTCAAAAGCCCTTGAGAATGAACAATTGAAAAAAATATTATCTATTGCTAATTCTCTTCCGTGATAATGAATTTAACATGTTCTGTTAGACACAGGATTAAAACTAAAGGTAAGATGTAGAATCTAACTGGGGCTGTGGGAAAGCTGAAGGCTCTTGAGCAGGAAGAGAAGGGTTGAGCTTAGTAAGAAAGACAAAAACTCTATTTCAATATTTGACACTTCATGAAACTTTTTTAAAATATAAAGCACACTAAATTGAATTTCTGCTGCTCTTGTGTAGCTAATGAATATGTGCTCCTCTCAAGCCCTCTGAAGTGTCTATTTATCCTTCAGCATTTGGCAATGCAGAAGAGACTCACCCTGACCAGATACCAAATACAGAGAAGTGGGAAAGTTTTTATCACACAGTGGACTATTTCACACACCATATATTCAATATTTGATCAAACAAACAAACAAACAAAACCCAAAAAAATGCTTTCATATATATTCTGTGCTCACCTCATATTTCTCAGTATCTCCTATTTCAAGGTAGGGGAATTCTTCCCGTTCTTCATCATTCATGTTACTTTCTTGATTCCCTGTTTTCTTTTCAAATATGGTTACCAGATCATTTAAGATTTGACCTACCCAGTTTGTGCCTGAAAGGGGAAAATACAGAATTGCTTGGAAAACCTTTAGAATAAACACAAATGGATTTGCCAGGAAAGCCAAGAGGTAGGTTATGCTACCAAGTGAGTTTCCTGGGCTCCTTTCATGTGGTACACTCACAGCTGACAATCCAGACAATTGCCTCTCAGGGTTCTACCTGTGCTCTTAAGAAACATGCATTTCTCAAAATTCAGTACACAGTAAATTAACTTGTATATTGTAAATTAACTAATAAAGGAGAAGCAACATTAAGATTCAAATAAGAAAACGTGCATGAATATAACAATTTTTTATTGTGACAAATATAAGGGAGACTGGGGTGGTAGACCTGTACCTCAAAATCTAGTATAATATTTATGTTTTCTGACACAATGTAGAGGATTCTCTTGGGAGGAAAGGTGGGTCACAGAACTTTCATAGATCTTCAACACAGGATCAGAGCTAGACATGGAAATTGTGCTGTGTATGCTCATGTTATTTACCAATAGACAAAAAATCTCTAAAGTGACATTTCCTATAAACATTTCTTATATTTTTTATTCAAAACATAAAAACGTGCAATCTCAGGAGATTTGGTGAGCTCTGAAGTTAGAAATGTATTTTAATACTGTCTAATTTATACATTTAACTTCATAGCTATAAAAAGTAAAGATAACAAAAAACCTTGACATTCTATGGAAAATTAGATGTCTTTCTCAGTCATTTGAAAGAATCAATATATAAAAACATCATTAACTCCATTGTGAGCTTTTTGAGAACAAAGTTAGTTCTACCAAATTCTGTGAAAATTCTAAATACTATTATTTATTATAATCTATAATATTATCTATATTGTATTAGTACAAGACTATTTATTTTCCATTACATAACCTTATTTATGGAGAAAGCAAATTATATTCACCAGATTTAGGGTATCCTGCCAAAATGATATCATCACTTCTGGCTTCAAGGGACTCCAAAGCTCTGAATATTTCAGGGCTGCAAAGAGTAACAGGGTAGAGAATCCCCTTGTAAGAAAAGAGCAGTTCATCACGATGCATTTTGTCAGCAGCAGCTATTGCTTTATCTACGATGTCAGTAAATTTTTTCCTGGACTTCTCCATTGTTCTCTCTCAGACACAGGCTCTGTCACAGCGTGAAATGATATGCAGAAAAATAGAGGCAGAGATTACCTTTTAATAAAGGGGTGTGGTTTATTTTTGGACGCTATGAGCAATAATCTACTACTCTTTCTAAAAATAATGAAACACGCAACTCCAGTCAAAGACCTGATGGCTTTTGAACCCTTTGAAATCGACAGAGGTTGAACATAAGCAAACAAGAAAAAAGAAAATGCAAACGTATTTTAGTCTAAAGAGCTTAACTAACTTCAAAGGCTCATGCTAAAAGCAATCTGTAATTAAGTCAAAGGGCTTATAAACAAAAGATATCAAAATCGAATGATAGGAATTGCAGGCTGGGATTTCAACGGCATGACCACAGTTCTGTTCTTACCAGCACTCCCTCTGCTGGGATTTTTGCTTTGCTTTGGGTTCTTTGTTTTATCACTCCCTATTTTCACCAAAGTGGCACCTAAAATGTTGGGATTGACAGAGAAAATGTTCAGTGAGCTGTTGGTCGTCCTGTGAGGGCGGCCGACTGCTCCCTCCAGCTGGTGACCAGGAGGACACGTGGACAGATACTCCTTGGCCATTGTTCAAACTGCAGTACAGAGTTCCAGCTATCTGGTAGTTACATGGGACTGACTCATTTATGTGTGTTCTTTCAGTTATTGATCAGTTATTATTGAGTTGTTAGTAATAAAACCTCAGCCACAATGATAAGCATTTATAATGCACTTCACGTGATTAGCTTCTACATTGACCTCAAGAAAACACAAGTTAGGCCTAGGTTTAGTATTCAAGTCTCTAGCAAGAGAATGGGTCACAAGGAACAAGAAAATAGTTGGGTTTTTTTTTAAAATCGTGATAAGCATCTAACTAACATTCTTTCTTAACTCCAGCTTTTGAATGATGCTTGGTGGGCACTCTGAGCAGGAGGACCAGCAACTGCATACCTTTATGCTTTTGCCATTTGCTCACCCTGAATCAGAGAATGTTTCGGGCTGGAAGGGGCCTCCAAAGGGCATCTAGTGCAGCCCCCTGCAGGGAGCAGGGACACCCTCAACTAGCCCAGGCT
>JANHGL010017331.1:0-14705 GCA_024611195.1 Ceyx melanurus
GGGGGGGGGGGGGGCAGGGGGGATGATAACTGCTAGTTCTGTAGCTCTGCTGTTTGACCAATAGTAAAGATGTAAACATGCTTTACTTTTAGGATCACTGTAACTGTAGAATGGTTGTGAATAAAGATGAAGGACACATGGCACAATCACATTGATTTCAGTCGTTACTTCGGGTCCAGCCGATAGTCCGGCTGAAGGGGGCATGACTTAGCCAGATTGGCTCAATTCATAGCTCCGCTTAGGAGAACGATGGACTCAATATATTGAGTTGAGTTGTTTATCCAGCGGCGCTCTTTCCGACACAGAGCTATTAATAAAATAACAATTTTTAATGATAATAATCAACAGAGAAATAGTTCTATTTGGAACCATTACCTGTTGCTCAATTTATAATTTTTTCTACCATGAAATAGAAGTTTTGTGGTGTCATTAAAATGCATAAAAAGTAATAATAATTCAACATTCATGAGAAAAATAACTTGAGAATGACCTCATAATAAGGCAAATTAATAAATAAACAAACCTATAATTTTTATGTCAGTATAGTAACAATAAAAGGAAATGTCTGATATAAATACAGCAAAACATTTAGTAGAAAAAGACCCTACAATCATGTCCTTAATTATAGAATAATTTTAACAGCTCCAATTTTTCTAAACTAATTTTAAAATCTACTTTTATGGTTTAATTCAAAATACAAAGCTATTTGGTTCTTAAAGTGAATGTAGTATATATTGATATTACCTTGTCATTCAGTGTTGTATTTAAATACTGTTCTCTAAAAAGGAAATGAGGATAAATTCAAGCTGTTATTTTAGTGGCTGTCAGGTTTTGTGAATATTATCTAAACATTTTGTACGGAATACTGACAATGCACCACAAAATTCTGCTATCCTACCTCACACATGGAAATAAATGGAAGCATTAAAAGTTCCACTAGTTTCCAATGGGCTTTTCCCACACTGAAATGATCCTTAGCATATTTACAACTGGGAAATAAATAAATTGTGGTTACTGAGTACTCATAGTGCAGATCAAAAGGGACAATTTTAAATACCAAAGAACAAATGTGTTTTGCTCTGCATAACCATTTAGAGAACTTATGGAAAACACGTTTAACACATCTTTACCTTTTTTTATTTTTGTTATTTACTTGTTTGTTGGGGCACTTTTTTCCACAGCTAACCCATATTAGGGACTCATGTAATTTAACAAAGTGTATGGTGTAGATATGACTTTCGAATTAAACTGGAAAGTCAACTAAACCTTGATACAAAACCACAAATACTTTTTTCCTCTGTGAAACCTTAAACCAAAAATTAACAGATGTAGTAATTTCAAGAACAATGTAACAAAACGTAGGTGTATCATGCAGATAACTGTATGAAAGGAAAGTAATACTTCAGGCATTACAGTTAATGATGTCTGGAGACTGATTTTGTTATCAGCTGCAGGGACTTGTAAAACTCCTTAGACTCCATTCATTGTATAGACTAGATCTTAAGAAGGCATTCTGTTTCTCAAACACAGGCATTTTGGGTGTCATCTCAACTTACTTCAACACTTTCTATGTTGTTATATATATATGGTGTACATAGTTTTATACATAGGTAGTACAAGTAACCAAAACTTTTTTTTTTTTCTTTTTTTCCTTATTTCTAGATATGTCTAATCTGGATATTGAGAGCCCTGAACTAGCATGCTGCCACTAAACATCAATAACAGGATCATTTCCAGTGACTCTCACCTAATACTGTTTTGTTTTGCATACAATAAAAATTCTGCCGTTACTGTACCCTATTATTATGACTCATTAATCAGATATCTCTGACAGTTAAAAGTATTAATCTTCATATGTAAGTAAATATTTCTGTAGTTTTTCATTGGAATAATGTATATGAATTAAAGGATTTCAGGCTGCATAATAGGGTGAGTAAAGACAAATATTGCATTGAAGAATGTGACGTTGAAACCTAAGCCATGTATTGAATTGTATAACCCCCTAGATACCACAATTAATGTTTTATTATACCGAGATAAGTGTGAATAAGTGATAAGCTTTACTTAACATACCAAGATGACAGAAAGGTCAGGAGGGAAAGTATTGAGACTCTAAATGGAGGAGGAGAACTGATGAATAATCAAATTAATCTCTGAAAAGAGCTATTATATGTGGTGAGTTATCCCGTATTTCTTTTTTTTTTTTTCTTTTTTTGCTGTGCTAGGATAATAGGTTTGTGTTTCAGGCCCAGGAAAATTGCACCCAATGGTAGCAGAAAAGATAATGTCAAAATATATAAATATTGTAGCAGTAATGAAAAACCATACAATTTTATGGCCATTTGAAGGTCAGAAATGGACCAAGGAGGAGACCAATTTTTTTACTGCCTCTTTCTTCTCTAATGCATATACAGCCATGTATAGATTACTATAAGAACACTACTGCAAACTCTACAGATGGCAGGGCATAGAATGGTTTCAAAATATTTCACTGCATCATGAAATGATACCTCAGTGCAATTATAAGAAGTTATGAATTAATTACAGTTCTGCTGGGATGGGTAATAACCAGTTAAGAAATGAGCTCAATTTTAATACATGTTTTGTATTCAGAAGGAAAAGGAAAACCCCTGAAAACATATGACTCATCTAAATAATACAAAGCTTTGAGGCAAGGCAAATTCTGTGCTCCATTTTACAAAGGAAGGGATACATTTTTCCATATTACCATTTATAATAATTTTATAATGTGGGGACAATAAAATGTTCAATACCTCTTTATCTTCAAGGACATAATCCAGATATGAATGTGCACTATGCATCCATTCAAACAACTTTCTTTTCCTTTCTGATTGAGATTACATGCTGAAAGCTATTACCCCAAACAGGTCAAGCAAGGAGTTTGAAATTACTCTTTTTCCCTTCTTTTTCTCACATTTTTTTATATAATGCTCACAAGGTTTGCACTTTAATACTGTTTTGTCTGCAACATTATAAAGAACTCAGACCTTCTGTAGTTTTAAGCCCCTTGTAATAATAAAATTTCTTTTTAAAATCACTGCCTTGTGTTCTCTGAGTTATAAATGAAAAAGCCTTTTGTCAACTTAGGGTAAAAAGATATCTTAGGATATCTCAAAATACCATGAGGTGATTAATTTTTTTACCAATGGGAATTATGTGAAATCAATTCCTGAAGTCTAGATAATCACACACTTGGTTTGTGACTATTTTCACAGCATATGGTTCCAAAGCTTTAACTAAAAGCTGATCTGATGACTTGCCTGCTAGCACATGGCTCTACAAAGATTTAGGTTAGTACCTCAGGCTTACTAGCACAATCAAAGAGCTAAACTTCATTGGCAGTAGGATTGTACCATCAATGTGGGTTACTTAAAAAAAAGAAAGATAAGTAGCATTGCAATGAACATTTTGTCCCAAAATGAAATTTCAACAGAAATGCAACAGTCTCAGAGCTCTTATACTTTTGATTTATTTTTATTTCCAGACAATGTAGACTTTTACTGGGGTACTGCAAAGCACAAAATTGTTATAAGGCTTCTCTGCAAAACCCTTGTATTTTGCACTCTGACTTTCCAGGGTGAGGACCTCACAAAACTGGGATGTTTTCCAGAGAAAAGGGAGGCAGAAAAGGGTGAAATACATGGAACAAATAGGAGGAGGGTCAGGAAGAAAGGCTAAATGTAGACACATGCCATGTGAAGCATCTGATTTCATATCTTCCCCTGATCCATCTGAATGATTCCAGAAGAGCCAGGAACTTATGTCGTCGCAAAAGACATGTGACTAAACCCTGCACCACCAGTTGCCTATCAGCTTTGTCTTAGCTTTTAACATAAATGACAGTAGAATAGAGATCTATATAGTGTGAAACCAAATTTGTTTGACCATAATGAAAGGATGTTTGGCTTCCACTGATCAGCAACTAGTACAGTTATAGACATATAGAATCAAGTACAGAAAAAAATTCACTTCTTTATACAAAGTGGAGCAATCTTAAAAACAACTGTGAGAGACTCGTCCTAAAAGTTTCCAGAGAACAATAGAGATTTTAAAGTTACTCTGTGTCTCAAGTGAGAGCTGTATATCTCAGATGGGAACTGTTGCTTTGGTTTGTATTTATACAACATATCACAGTACTATTCATTTATAAGTAAGAATATTAGATGCTACTCTCATGTAAGTTTAAGAACAGCTACCACTACACAGACATATGGGTACCTTTTTTATCACGTTTGTCTGATTATCTTTTGTCATGTTTCAGGGAAGTTTTTTTGAGCTAGCAATAGAAAGAACATGCTTCCTATTGGACAGGTCAGCACTTAGTGCAGTAAAGCTGGATGGCATGAAAAGATGCTGCTTCAGGATACACCTAGGGAAACCTGCAGATGTGAAATAGCATCTGTACACATGGATGCAAGCAAATGGATCCAAACACACTCACTGTTATTTTGTGATATTCAGGCATAAGTCCGCTTTTGGTCAGACGCCCTTTAATAATTGTGTTAATGTGATACTGTCCTTTACTCTGGGTGTAGTCTGGGCATGGCTCTGTGCTTGCTTGTGGCCAGCTGAGATCTGTATTCTCTCATCCACTCCTTTGACTAAAGAACTGGATATCACACAGGTATTTTTTCATTCATGTGATTTTTTTTTCCCCTTGTGATTATAAAGATACAGTATGAAATAGTAAACCACAAGAAGTAGTAGTAAAATAAACCAAAACAAAGTAAAATAAAGTAAATAAAAAATAAAGCAGAATTAAATTAATATTAACGCTTGGTTTTCAGGAATTCATCTATCCCTTTAGGAAACAATGCTTGATGCACCCTTAATAATGCAATCCTCATTGGAATAATTAAAAGTTTCTGAAAATATAACTCAAAAGCATTTTAAATCAGTCCTCTTTCTTGTCTTTTGCTTGCTTTTCCCATACTTCATAATTACGCTTTGGGAGTAACAGAAAACTTTAGGAGTACGGAAAAAGAAAAGTAGAATAGAAATATATTATGAAAGCAAGTGTTTTCTTTCATCTGTAATTTAATTAGAAAAGTTCTTAAAAAATCTAAGGGATCCACTGGGGTATTAGAACTTCTAAGGTAACTGACCTTGGAGAGTTCTTTCGTTTTCTTTTTTCTTTTTCTTTTTTCTTGATTTTATTTTTCCTCTTTTTCCTGTCAGAATGTTAAATCTTTCTCATGTTGACAATAAATTATTAGTCTATTTGTATACCACAGGTTCTTAATTAATATTTCTCCTTAATTTTTAAAATGTTTTCTGATATTGAATTAGAAATGTAGAGATTTTTGAGAGGATTTGATATTTTGTTTACATTTTATAATATTATAATATTTAAAAACATATCATTCAGTGAAAAAAAAAATTACTCATGAGTCTTAGTTATCTGTTTAAAGCTTACTCATGAGTCTTAGTGATCTGTTTAAAGCTTACTCAGTTCTCACGACAATGTGACATAAACCCTTGAAGTGCTGAAATAGTTAACATCCTTTATTACATGAGATGCTGCCTGATAAGTTAACACAGACATGGATGAGTACCTTTCTGTTGAGACTTAAGTAAATAATGTTGAATCTTCTGTAACAGTTAAATATGTTTGTGGATATTTTATTGCTTTTATTTCTTATTTCTAATCAATAAAATATATCTAAAATTAAACTATTCTGAATTTATGAAAGAGCATTTTCATAAAATCCATATAAGGCACTTGTCTTTCCTACACTAATTTTATTGACTCCATAATATGAAGGCTGATATTTTAAGATGAATATGCCAGTGACAACTGACAGTGAAGCAAGAAGTTGACCCATGGGGATGATGTAATTTGAAATAATATCTACTAAAGTTTCCAGGTGAAAAGTGGATGGAAAATGATGAACAAATTGTTTGAGTCAAAGCTAGTAAAACTTTCAGACTAGACTGGGGGGAAATAAAAGTACAAGTGTAACAGGGAAATGGATGAAAACAAATAGGTTTTTTTTGCCAAAAAGGGCTTTTTTAACCAAATCTAGTCTTATGGCCTTGATCCTCTTAAGCTTTCCTGGCAGCCTTTTTTCAGGCTACTCTCAGGATAATGAAAACCAAAGCATTCTTTACAGACATAAAAAAGCACAAAAGTAACTTCTTATACGGTCTGGATATTTTAAACTACCACTGAAGTTTAGATATGTAGGCTTTTTTATATCCATAATGTCCTGAGCTCATTTATTAATAATTTCATTCTTCCTTCCAATCCAGTAATGGGAGGAGTAGTGGGAAACAGAATTAGTACATTTTTTTCCATTGGCACACTCTTATTATCAATCTTTGTCCTACTTTTCTTTTGATAAAACTTGGATAAGTTATGTTTTGTTTTAAATCCCCAATATTAATTCCTTTGATCTATAAGTATAAAAGGCTGTTTTCTGAAAACAGACTCCTCAAACACAGGTTTCCATCTCTTTGAATCTTTGAACTGGAAAGTCTTTGGCCAGATATTTTTAATACTTTGGCTTCTTGTATATAATCATGTGACTAAATATTTGTCCAGGAAATGTAATTTCATCATTTTGGAGCACCATGACATTACTGCATGCTACATAGTACCTTATGCTCTGACATGATGAATTGGTCACTCTTTGGGGAAAAAATAACAGCTTTTAGTTTATACTGATTTTATTTTTTTTATTTACATTTGCTCTCTACATTGGTATTGTATGATTGATACTCAGAAAATCCACTGTTTAAGTGAAAACTTGTATTTGGCCAGTCCTGATTCTGAACTTTAATAGCAACTTTTTAATTCAAACATTATGAAGTCTCATGCAGTTCAAAACATGTTTACTTTATCTTGTAAATTTATGGGATCTTCTCTTCTAGCCAATGCTTCTGTAGACTAGTTCTATTAAAGCATACAGAAATATCTCATACTTTTAAGCAATCCTAAACAGGGATTTTTTAAAAACTATTTTTTATTTTGTTGCTAAGCCAATAAAAGTTTTTGTGTCTTTCAGTAACCTTTGTAGCACACCCAGATTCATATTGCAGTTTCCTGACTCCTCTCTTTTACTAGATTGTTGGTCTATATTGATTTCAGATCTATGTTTTGTGAGAGAATTATTGTATTTTTAAATATGTAAAATATTTTGGTGACCTCGGTTTGGCTAGGACAGGGTTAATTTTCACCAAAAGCTGAGAGGGAGCCACAGCCAGGATAGACAACAAACCAGCCAAGGAGTTATTCAATACCATACTGATGTCATGTCTACTACATAAAGGTGAAGGGTGGGGTGGGTAGGGTTCTGTCTCTGGTGCAGTGCTGCTGGTACAGCTCTAGGTGGTCTGGTTCATATTATATAATTTGTTTTATATATTGTTTCATTATTATTATTGTTATTGCTGTTTATTCTCCTCTTGCATTGTTCTGCTAAATTCTCATCTCTCCACAAGCAAAAAAGTTTACCTTTTTCTCTCTATTCTCCTTTCTATCCCACAAGAGAGGGAGGGGGAAGTGTGGAAGATGAGCATGTGGCCGTGTGGTACTCAGTTCCTGTCTGTGTCTAAACCACGACCCTTGGGATGGATAAAGGAAAAAAAGAAAAAACCTGCAATTTATTTTTCATAGTGTAAAGATAGAAACTTACTAGGAGAGTGTAGCTTTTCCATAATTAAAACTAATTTTTAATGTTAGACAAGTTTTGGGTCTCACCAAAATCCTCCAAGAAAAGGGGAGTATAGGTGGTCTCCAAAAATACGTTTCTCCAAACTATTCATTTAAAATTATTAAACCAAACATTTTAAAAAACATCATTTTGTCCTTTTTTTTTTTTTTTTGCCAAAATTCTGGAAAAAAAACCCCAACCAAATTAAAACTCTGTTTTAGAAAACTCTTTGTATTACTTTTCTTTACTCAATTTCTTTAAACTTTTGATCAATAAGAATGTGTGTTGTGTAAAACAAACAAACAATCTCGGTTTATACACCCAAGTCATGAGGCCACACACATTAGTGTTTGCAGTATTTATTTCATTAGCTACTATAGCATGTGTTGACTGGTCTTCATGACTTCAGAGGGAGCAGGATGTCAGTTCTGATTTTTAACATTTCTATGCTACTGATTCTGTCACTGGCTAAACATAAAATATATTGCTTTGATCTCATTCTCTTTAGAGCAGTAAAAATTGTTACACTCTACAGGCAATGGAGATTCCCCTTTCTGAGGACTACTATGCAGGCAAAGGCACATCATGCTTCCCATCCCTGTGCATACACCTCCGTGGTGTGTGACAGTGCTTGGCTTTGTGCTTTCATGTGCATGTCTGTGCTTAGCACTGGAGGGAAAAAAAATTCACAAAGATTTTTATTGAGGGTTATACAATTCTGCTGGGAATGGATCCTAACACCCCCAAGGCAAGGGCTGCCCTTGCTTTTGAGTAAGAATTATAAATGTCTTCCAGTAGGGATAAAGTCTGCCTGTCACTTCAGCAATCAAACAGTAGCTCCGTAAGGCATTTGGAAACATGTAAAGTGTTGTGCATCCTCATATCTTGTCTGAATATGTAATAACTTCACTACTGTCTCATAAAGCCCCCAAAACATGGATGATTGCTGCTATTTGTAAAGCCATACTAATTAATGTTTATGTTTTGACAATATCAAGTCTTTGAGGACTTTTATTTCCACTTAGTATTTATTTGATTTTTGTATTTTTCTCCCCAAGACAATAGGAACAAGTTTTTTGCTAGCAATTTTTAGGATTTTTTGATTTGTCATTTTAAAAAGTCTAGTGTCATATCTGATTATTTTCCTGAGTGTCTTTTTTAATGCTATAATACCGTGACTCTGATACCTCTGCCCCAATGTCTGTGACTTCTCAGAATGATTATTAACAGTCGCTCAGTGAGCTAATTCTCTAATTCCCTTTGGGAAGCCTGAGAAAGGCCAGAAGATTCAAATGCTGGTTTCCTAGATAAAAAAAGAAAAAAATTTATTAAAGGAAGTTTTATAATTCTGTATGAGTTTTCTGAAGATATAATTTGTAAATTCAGTCTTTAAATCTGTAAGTCTCTAGATTTGTAAGAATTCAGTCTTACTTTTTAATTATGATCAACTTTTTACATGTCTCTACTTCATACTCCATACAGAGATCATTTTGACAAGCATAAACACACACTTTCTTGATAAAAATAATTTTCTTTTCGTGATTACACTTGTTGACTCCTCATTACTTAAACTGCTAGACAGGGATCTCAAGGGAGTGACTTAGTCTTTTCCCTTAAGGTCAAGAGCTTCACAAGTGGATGTAAGTTATTGAGTTATAGGGCAAAGATGAGTAAAGCTTTCAGAAAGTTAGGAAGAAAAACCCTCTTGATAAAGAAATGAATCTAATTTGCACAGTGTTATTTTAGTACATAAACTGTGTAATTATATTGTATCTCACAGGAAAATTCCCTATTAAGTTCTAAAATTGAGGGACCAAGACTGAGCCAGTTCCAGGAATCCTTTTATCACAGAGTGCGGGAGTTTACAATTCAATAAAACTCAGCGTGCCCTGAAAATGAATTCTGCATCCTGTACAGCTTGTTTACTAATGTTTTGTCACAGAAATATAGTTGGTATGGCAGAGATCTGCAGTTTTCTAAGGAGTGGACTTGTAGCATTGGCAATTTTTCTGAAATGGTGTAGAAATGCATTTATATCTACATCTCAACTATCATAAGGAAATTATTGTAGGAAAATTGTCTCTTTTAGGTCACCCTCACCCCTCCATACTTGTGTAAAATAGATCAGATTAATCCTGCCTTGAAGCTTCTTCTGACTATAAATGTAGCTCAAAACAACTAGCCTCATGTGGCTTTATCTGTATAGGACTTCCACTAATGATTTAATTTAGTTATGTAAATAGGGGTACATAATGCCATGCAGGTGATCAAGAGAATTCTGCATGGGAAAGACAATTATAAGCCTACACTGTATCTGTCCTTTTCTGGGCCATCAGCTGGATGTCAGCTGGTATACCTGAGGTATCTCTAATGAGACTGTGTCTGAGTGATTATATTGATCTGATAACATTAGGTGAAATGTAAACACCCTCTCCATACGCTGAGAGTTATTACATTGCTTCCTAGCACATTTACACAGTATCTTTTATTGTCTTTGTGTCTTCTTATTCAAACCTTTTGGAGGACATTATGGTCTGTAATTCTGCCCAACCTGCAATCATGATGCTTGACATGGGAAGAAAGTTTGTGCTTTTCCTCCAAGCTCACAATATAGTCACCTGAAGAGCATTGCACTGCTGCAGTAAGGATAACATGAAAGAAGACTACACATGAAGGAAAAAAATGTATGGGATTAACCAAAATGACAACATCTTTAAAAAAGTAATCTCCTTGGGAATTAACCTCCAAGCCTGATTGTTATCTTTGTCATTATCTAATATTCCAGTCACTACAGAACTCAACAGCCTTCCCAGGACTGGATAGGATTATCTGTAAGCTAACCCTTTAATGCTAAAGCCTGGGTCATTCATTGCTTTAGGCTTTCTTTCTCTGATTCAAGAATGAAAGCCAACTAACACTGTAACACTGTAGGTATGTTACTATTGCATTTTTTTACAGTGTTAAGGAGCCCTCATCTTGAAAAAGACTTCCGAGAAAGATAAGTAATACAAAATACACAATGAAAGATCAATCACTATTTCAGAAAACAATTTTTTTCCTTGTTACTTATGATGCTCCCATCAAACATTTAAAATATATTACTATTTCTCAAGATAGGAACTTTTACCACTGGAAACTGTGTAGATGTATTTACCCAATTAAAGATCCTGTTGCTATCCACAAAAACTGCACCTGAATTGTTGTTTCAGGTTTGACCCTTATAGATAATTTTGTTTATTCTCTAAAACTCTGTTTTCCCTTAAATGTAAAATTACTAAAATTAGTGAGAAATAAAAAGCAATCACAATATAGAAAAAATAATTAGTTATTTGCTAATGAACATAAGAGCAATACTTCAAAAAATTTGCAGTTTTACCACAGAGATCAGTGGGACTATTTTCAGAATATAAACAAATATTTTAAATGCAGAGTTGCAAAGGACACACAGGATTATGGAGGTATGGGAGATAAAAGAAGTAATAAACCATATGAATTCACCATACAGGATCAATAATAAACAATAAAGTTAAAAATTCAGGGGCATATTGATTAAGGCCAAAGGAGTTTTTTGAAGTTTTTCACCATAACACAGAAAGAGAGCAAAGGAAGGGAATATAGGTGTTAAAGGAGATTGAGGTATTTATTTTCAATAAGTTCTTGATGATCCTTTCTCTTCCATCACGAATCTAGACAAGAAGTACCTGGTGGGTTTACCTTGGCTAGACACCAGATACCCATCAAGCCGATCTATCCCATCCTCAATAGGATGGTGGGGAGAAGATAAGATGGAAAAATTCTCTTTCTGAGTGAAGATAAAGGCAGTTTAATAAAGCAAAAGCAAAGGTCACACACAAAAGCAAACGAAAATGAAAGATTTTATTCTCTATTTCCCATCAGCAGATGTCTGGCCATGTCCCAAGAGGTCCAGCTTCTGTACATGTATCAGTTGCTCCTGAAACAAACGTCATAATGATGAATGTCCTCCCCCCCACCTCCTCTTAGTTTGAACTTGATCAGTTTGTGTCAACTGTCACAGCTGATTCACCTCCCAATATCTTGCTCACTGCCAGCCTACTGGTGAGGGAGGAACATTAGAGAAATAGCCTTGATGCTGTATGAGCACTGCTCAGCAGTAGCCAAAAATTCCTAAGTACCAATACAAAAGCCAGCATTTTGAAGGCTGTTAGGAAGAAAGTGAACTCCATCTCAGCTAAAACCAATACATGGCAGTAAATAGTTTCAGTTTTTATCCGGCCAGCTTAAACTGAATATATAAAATTCATTGTTTATTATGTAGAGATTCAGAGATACAGGGCCAAAAGGGATCATCTTGACTAACCTGTGCTATAACCCCACGGAATTTTACCCATCTGAGACATATAATTTATTCTTGATTAATATATGCAATAGAATTTCTTCTACAGATTCTTCCTAAATCTTCTGAGAAACAGCTAGCCTCATTGAAGAATTTTCAGAACTCATGAGAGAGATGGAAAACCCAAACTTCCAAAATCTTAAGACAGAATGGTACCTCACTGTCAGTCCTGAATAAATATGGCTATGTGAAGGTGAAAATGATTTTGATATTCATGTGTGCAGCATTCAGAGGATAATCTCTTTGTCAAGTGAAATGTGATCCAACCTTGTAGTGAGCCAACACAGCAAACTGTAATTGATTTCAATCATAATTTAAACAGCTAAACCATAGGTTTTGGTTGTAGAGTCGCATATGTGAGCATGAATACTGTTTAAGTTGAGCACATATTGTGGCTGCTTTTAACAATCCCACTTCTGTGTAACACTTGTAAGAGCTCATATCCATGGATATGGCTAAAAGTATATTACTCTCAGTGAATCTCAGTGTCTTATCTAGAAAATTCAGTACTGTACAAGTAAAAGATTGTTATCCTTGTTCACTTCAAAGAATATTCTAGAAATGTGAAGAATAGAGAGGTTCTTGAATTTTACCAGGGATGGTAATTCGGCACAGCATGCCATGGTTAATGAGGAGGGGCTCATCAGATGTTGAAGAAGAGCTCATCAGATACGAAGAAGAGTTGTAAGATTTCTACCACTTTTCTACCAATTATATTTTTTGATGGGAGAAATCATTAGCTAGCCTTATATGTCTGTGTCTTTCTTACTGAGATCCCAAAGAAATCAGCCCAACCTCTGTGTTAAAAAAAGGACATTAATGCCACCCACCCCATTCTTTAAGTTTATCCAAAAAGATACTAAAAATTTAACATGACATTATCCCCCTTCTAAAAACTACTCATTGACTTTTTTACATTTTCTTCTATATCAGTCCTTTGCTAATCTACCACAGTTCATCCTCCTCTGTCCTTATTTTACTAGTAATGTCATTAGTGCTTTCTGATGGGTATAATTTTAGTTTGTTCTTCTATGAACTCTTTAACTTCCTCTAGTTTCTTGTAAAATATATCTTTTACCTTTTTTTTTTTCCAAACCTTTATTGTTGGTCTTTTGTCCTGAAAGTATCAATGTGAATTACCACAACACAGGAAATTTTAGAGAAATTAAAATCTGAAAACATATAAATAAGAAAAAAAAAAAAAAAGTTTTGTACAAACTCCTAAACATTCTATTTTACATTTGACTATTTAATGATGTTTAATAGACTTGAAGAAATCAGAAGGGATATTCTTATCCATGTATATTTTTTAATTGTCTTTTTTTTTTAAGATTACAAAAATAGTACTCTGTAAGGGAACTAAGTAAGCACACAAACATAAAAAAAGATTATGATCATGTTAATTTATATCTTTGAAAGATCCACAGACATTTTACATGGAATAATTAATAATAATTTATATTGCAGACCATGTCATTTCAGACTGGAGAAAAAATCAAAAGTATCATTTATTTATTTATTTATTTACATTTAAGAAGCTTGTTGAATTAGGCCTCTTCCTTTACGGAATACACATTGTCTAATTAATTTTTTTTTAATGTCCAAAATTTAACAATCAATTATTACTGAATATGTTGCTTGATAAATCTTACTATACAGAACAACAACCCTTTTTTCCTCTATATACATTACCTTTTGAGAAATGTTAGCTATGCATGATAGGATATCCTACAAATTTTGAGATGAAGCAAAGCCAGAATTCTGTTCATATTAGTCATGCATGACTTGTGGTGCACAGAACTGTAACAATGCAAGCCATTTCACAAAGTCTTTTAATGTTGAACTGGCAGGACCACTTTCTCCAGGATTTTTCTATGCCAGCTCAATCCTTGATCTCCTTTGTGTAGAAATGCCAATAATATCAACTTTTGTTTATGAGTTTTCGTAGATACTAATTTCCACTGGAGAGCAAGACTGAAAAGAGTGTGTGCCCTAAAATTCTTAGTGTTTTGTAGATCTTAGCATGATACTGAAACATCAGAAGTAATTAAACAAAATTATATTGTAAATCCCAAGATAAAAGCGTGACTAAAGATTAATTCTTTGGTATTTTCTCAAAGCCCTCCTCATAATTTCAAAGCTCTAGTCAATATTCATGTAGTTAATTCTCCCTAAGTAGATTTTTCTTTCCACTACTGAAATGTTTGTGTGCTGATTAATAAAATATTTCTTAATGTACTAAATATATGGTTTTAATAGGTATTTTTTGTTAATGTTTTAATCCAAGCTTTGGTTTTCAAAAGTAAATTTATTCTGAGAGCCATAGTATTTAAACATTTTTTTACATATATATTTATTTCATTCTTGCATCAAGAAGATGAATGAGACTTACTTTCTATAAAGGTATAAAAATTCAGTGTTGCATTTTATATGGGCCTCAGTAACACTTCAAGTAAAAACCACGTGTTGTTCAAAGAAAGAGATTTCAGAACCGTGTTTCTTAAATATATGTTGTCAAGGGTGGGGAGTCCCCTGTAAAGGAAAAAGAACCAAAGTTTTTGTTTTTTTTCTCTCTCTCTCTCTCTCTCTCTCTCTCCCTCTCTCTCCCGGGCTGTGGGGGGTGGGGTGGGGGGGGCCGGGCGGGCGGGGGGGGG